>RJWM01011389.1:0-59777 GCA_004363535.1 Dasyprocta punctata
TTCTTTTGCATTTACTTAAGCTTGTTCTATGGGCTAGTATATGGTTTATTTTAGAGAATGTACCATGTGAAGCTAAGAAGAATGTATATTCTGATATTGTTGGGTGGAACACTGTACATGTCTACTAAGTCCATTTGTTCACAAGTTTGATTCAGTTCTGTTATTTCTTTGCTGATTTTCTGTCTAGTTGATCTGTCTCTTTGTGTTAATGGGGTGTTAAGGTCTCCCATTATAATTGTGTTATTGCTTATTTGATTTTTCATTTCTATTAATATTTGTTTTATATAGCTTGGTGCTCCCATATTTGGTGCATATAGATTTAAGATTGTTATCTCTTCCTCTTGAACTTTTCCCCTAACTAGTATATAATGACCTCCTTTATCTCTTTTGATCATTCTTGGTTTAAAGTTCACATTGTCAGTAAACAGAATAGCTTTTTTTAGAAACAACAAGATGGCAGAACAGTAAACAGCAGGGTAAGCACCCTCCCCAAAAAATACCATCCAAATGCTGGAATACAGCAACATGAGGAAGACAAAAAGGAGGGAGGTGGGTCCTCTGGATCCAAGAAGAATTTAAAATGAGTTGCTGGAACCTGGGGACACATGATTAAAGTGCTGCGGCCACAGCAACGGTGGCAACAGTGGCAGTGGTGGCAGCGGCAGCAGCGGCAGCACCACTGGAGGCCCCTGCCCAGAGGGGCACCATCGGAGGAGAGTGACAGTG
Source organism: Dasyprocta punctata (assembly GCA_004363535.1). Taxonomy (NCBI): domain Eukaryota; kingdom Metazoa; phylum Chordata; class Mammalia; order Rodentia; family Dasyproctidae; genus Dasyprocta; species Dasyprocta punctata. Next base: position 727 of record RJWM01011389.1, read on the forward strand.
GACAGGGGGAGCAGACCTGGAGGATTTAAACTGGCTGGTAAGTGCAGTAAACCCCAATCCCCTGTGAGGGAGAACAAGGGGCTGGCAGCTATTTTGGGACCGGAGCCACTCCTAGTTGGGCACAGTCCCACAGAAATTGCTCCGACCAAGTCCCAGAGGGTCCTGGCAGGTGACTGGCTCAGTCTGGAGACCAGGGCTTCACATGTGCCCTAGGGGTGATAGTGGAAGTTTCACAGACAACTGGCCCAGGTTCCTAGGCAGCGGCCCCACCGCTGCGCACTGTGCCAGACATCGGGGAGCCAAGATGGGCTGGGGAAAGGCAGCGGACAGTGCTGTAACAGCGCACCCAGTGGTAACCATCAGATATCCACTATCAGCACTAGCTCACTCCAGAGAAATTACAAGATCCCCAGTGCCGAGACCCATGCGGCTCCTGAGGTTCTTGGGGTGAAGGACCAGGAGAAGATGAGAAAACAAAGACAGAGACAAAGCTGGAGTCAGGTGGAGCCCTTATCCTCCTGATGGGAGGAAAGGAACTGCTCAACCAATGTTGCGGGTTTATTTATATACAGGGAAGGATGATGTCAATTTCAGCCCCTCTGCCTAGCAACCCAGGCCTGGATTGTTTAGGAGCCTCCTGTTTTTTCTGGGCTGTAGCAACTTTTTCACGTGGTTGACCCAGGTGCTCTTTGTTACTTTGGTAAGGTCATGTCTGGGTCATTTTCCAGCTTCAACGGCCCCCAACATATCCATCTTTTTTGTTTTGTTGTTGCACAGGATAGGTGGTCAGTTGAAGCTGGAGGAGCTGTGTTGGAGAGTCCTGAAGATCTTTTTAAGTGCAGTCCAAAGATTTTAAGTCCCTGCATTCTTCAGTTGAAACCCTGTGTAGTCCATTAATCCATAACCATAGTCAGCTACCAGTGTATTGCCAGAAGATGTTAGTGATTTGAGTTTCTTTTATAACATACTATTTTAGCATTGTTTTATATACCTCTAGTAGTTGTATGTTTTCTGCAGGATATTCAAGACCAAGTAAAGGTGAGACCTGTTTTAAAAACAATCCGTTTTTGGTTATTTATCTAGGTCAGTTAAATTTACTCAAGGAATGTCTTGGAACCCTATATAGCACTTCTTTGTTCTTGTCAGTGTCAGCCATTTGGATGAGTCATGGCCATTGCTTGACCAAGTTGCTTTCTGTGAAAGCCTGGGAGATTTTTTCTGCTGGTGACTCTCCTTAGGTACACCACACACCAATGAGCACTTTCCTCTGTGGTCTCATAGTCTCCTTGATCAGAAGACCAGGGACTCACTGGATGTCACAGTAGAGGTTCTCTAATGTCCTGGGTCCTCACTGATCTGGAGGGCTAGAGCCAAAATATTGGCTATCCTTTTAGCCCATCTGTCTCTCTAATTGTTGGTCTCTAAATCTCAGTTGTTGAACATCCAGAAGAAAAGATTGTTAACTGTACAATGTAATAGAGGCAGTAAGTGTAACATTATCATCTTATCTAAATATCAAACATCTTAGAACATAAAATAGAACCATTATTTTTTAAAACAACCATGGATGTTCTAACATTTGAATATCTGTACAATGTTAACAAACTGTTACATATTTTACACAGAAAATTATAAAACAAAACCATACCTAATGTTGTAACATGACAATTATGATGACTTTTTTTAACACACTTGCATTTGCATATTTTTTAACATAAGATACCCCCTTTATGGTCAAACATCCCTGTCTAATACATAAAAGCTTTTACCTATCTTGTTGTTCCTTAGTGGGATGTACATGTTATAAGTTTTGTTACAGGCTGAGGTTTGAATCTGAAACAACAGTTTGTCACCATAAACAATCTGTTTTACATTTTTAAGACCTGTGCATCTGGAGTCATGAATACATAAATATACCATGGGGTTAATAGCAATCTTTCATAGCCATATGAAACCTTTGGGCATTTTTAAATCAAAAACCTTATCGTATTATTTCATTTGATGATGACCAATGTGAACATATTTCAAAAATATGTCATATAACTTTAGTTGGGGTATCTCCCTTAAGGCTATGGCAATCCCTGGGGCCTCCAATCAATGAACAAGAACTGGTTACAAATGTCATCAGGTGGCCACTTTCTTATTCATCAATCAAAGTCCTGTCCAGCAATTCCCCCTTACCTCAAGGGATTTTGTTTAATAATCATCTTAATAATATATATACATATATATACACATTTTTTTACTTAAGACAACTCCAATTGTAATGCTTAATGTATCATTTTTGAACAATGACTCTCAAGTTATGATAAAGCAATATACATTACTTTTATACAACCAATTTTAGCAACATTTGGACCAACTGGGAACCCAGGTGGAAGCATGCTTTTTAAGTCTATTATCCAAATTAAACTTTGATTAAATGATCCAAAAATTTTTAAAAAGAAAAATTGTTGAGCTCAAAATAAAAGGAACAGCAGTTTACAGAAAGGACAAATGGACAAACATGGACAGATGATCTGTACAGATTTGAACATAGAAACAAACAGAGTTGTTGGTGTCCTCAAGAACTCTCTAAATTCCTGGGGGCTATTCATACATTTGTATCATGCTCCTTTGCTGAACTAGCTTGCTTCTTACACCCCATGTCCTTGGAGTTGGAACACCTGTCACCTCCAGCACCCCATGCCCTCAGGGTGTTTCTTAGGTGCTCCGTGCCACTTGGGCACTCCTGTACAGGCACTTGTGTTTTTGGTTCCACAGATGTGAATGATCACTAGCTCAGCTGACTCCCAACAATACCTTAACAGACTAGACAAACATATACACAGGTAAACAGGCAGACTGACAAACATCTTACACAATCAGAGTGCACTGAAATATATTTTAGCCAAATTGAATTATGCTGATTTTTTACAATTGTAGAATTTGTAATTATAAATAGACTAGTCAGATTTATTGTAGGTCAATTAGCAGAGATCTCTTATAAAAGAATTTGGAAAGGACAAAATCTTATCTATAATTAACATATATTTTTATCATAGGACTTAGCATATACTCGTACCTATTTAGACTTCTGATTTTATTGTTTGTTACCATCTTCTGGGCATCTTGGGTCAATTAAGTTTGGCTCTAGCTTCATCCTTTTCTATCAGTTGTGGTGTGGTCTCCGAGGCATCACTATCATAGGACTGAGCATCTGTTTCTTGAGAGGTGGATTCGCCTTCTTCTCTGTGTTTGGATTCATGATACAGCTGGATGGCATGCTCTGGCACCGAGATAGGCCATTTAGCATTCTCTGGGAAAATACAAGTATACCCTTGATCCCAAGTGAGTAGTGGGCTAGGACCTTTCCATTGTCCAGTATGAAGATCTTTCCAAAGGACTCTTCCTAACCCCTTTTTCTTTACCTGATTAAACTGTCTTTCTGCTGCTGTAATACCATCCTTAGTAGAATTTTAAAAGTTAATGGTATATAATGCCAAATGAAGTCTATTATGAGGCGCAAATTTTGTAGGAAAAGCTTCACCTTTTTGCTTTTGTAATTGAATCTTGAGTGTATGATGAGCATGCTCAACAATTCCTTGACCTTGAGGGTTATAAGGAATTTCTGTGGTGAGGGAAACATGAAAAGTTTTACAAAAGATTTTGAAGGTAGCACTGGTATAGGCTGGGCCATTGTCAGTCTTAAGTGCCCGCGGGCAGCCTAGGGCACCAAAGGCATCCAAGCAGTAGGCAATGACATGTTTAACCGCTTCACCAGTGCAAGCAGAAGCAAAGATAAATCCTGAGAAAGTGTCTACTGAAACATGGACCCAGTGTAGGGAACCAAACTCAGGAATGTGAGTGACATTCATCTTCCAGAGATGATTGACATGTAACCCTCAGGGATTAACACCCATGGAAATCGAGGGAAGAAGTATTACACATGAAGAGCATTGTTTAACAACTTTCGAGCCTGTTGACGGGTCAAATGAAACTGTGCAAGGCAGAAGCATTTTGATGGAAGGTGGCATGGGAGGCAGAAGCCTGTTAAAGGACATCTGAGGGAGCAAGAGTGACTGTAGCCACCAATCTGTCTATCACATTGTTTCCCTCAGTGAGAGGCCCTGGTAATTGGGAATGGGAACATAAATGGCTAATAAAACAGGGAACATGGCATGATCGAATGGCAAATTGGAGTCTGTGAAATAAATGAAAAAGATTCTTGACTAGTGTGTATGGTGGCAGTTTCAATGTGATGCATCACACCACAAACATAGGCACTGTCTGAAAAAAGGTTAATTGGAGTGGATGAATGATCTTGCAAGGCCCATATGACAGCTTGTAATTCAGACTTTTGTGCAGAAGAGAAACCCATATCCTGTATTCGGGAAGAGGACACCATTACATAACTTCCTTTGCCTGATGATGACCCATCTGTGAAAACAGAGACAGCTCCTACTATGGGGGCTAAACTTATTTTTGAAGGAAAAACAAAGAGTGTGAGGGAAGCAAATTGAATTAATTTATCTGGAGGATAATGACAATCAATATTACCAGGGAAGTTAGCCAATGTGGTTGCCAGGAAGATGAAAATTGCCATAGCCACTGTTGTTGGACAGAAGAAAAGGGAACAATGATAGTTTGTACCTCACAACCAAAAAGCTGAATAGCGTGTGTTCAACCATGTGCAATCAGTTCTGCCACAGCCTCATAAAAGGGAGTAATGGTTTTGTGTGGGGTGTGTGGCATATGCAGCCATTGTAAAGGCCCCTGAGACTGCCAAGGGACCCCCGTGGGCATGCATTGAGTAGGGAAGATAATTAAAAACATGGGCAAGCCTGGGTCAACTCTAGAAAGTTGGGCATTAGAGAGAGCCAGATTAACTTTGTCTAAGGCAATTTTAGCCTCTGATGTGAGTGTCCTTGAAGATGTGGGGTCTGGGTCACCTTTGAGAATGTCAAAAAGAGGGCCTACATCATGGGTTGTTAGTTTTAGAGCTGGGCAGAGCCAATTAATATTACCAACTAAGGTCTGAAAATCAGATAAGGTGGTAAGATGATTAATTTTAATCTGAACAGTCTGGGGTACAATATGTCTTTGCTGAATGATGTAACCCAAATACGAAAAAGGTGCCATGGTTTGCACCTTTTCAGGGGCCACAACTAGGCCGGCACTATGAAGGGCATTGCCCAATTGGATAAATACTTGATGCAAGTGGATGAAGATTCATGTGCCAATAGTAAATCATCCATATAGTGAGTAAGATAAATAGATGGATAAGCCTGACGGACTGACAAAATAGCTGCAGCCACAAACTCTTGACATAAAGTTGGACTATTTGCCATTCCTTGTGGCAGACAACACCACTGGAAGTGGCGCATGGGGGCCTGATGATTAACAGAAGGTAGACTAAAGGCAAAGTGTTTCCTATCCTGAGGATGAAGGGGGATAGTAAAAAAGCAATCCTTTAAATTGATCACCGTGAGAGAAAAATGCAAAGGAATAGCTACAGGACTAGGCAATCCTGGTTGAAGTGCTCCCATAGGTTCCATGGTTTTATTAACAGCCCGCAAATCTTGTAATAATCTCCATTTTCCTGACTTCTTTTTTATTACAAAAATTGGGGTATTCCAAGGGTTATTGGAGGGTTCTAGACGTCCTGCCATCATTTGTTCATTAACCAGCGAATGAGCTGCTACAAGCTTCTCATGAGTAAGGGGCCACTGATCAACCCAAACAGGGTCATCAGACATCCAAGTTATCTTGGATGCTGTCTGGGGTCAGAGAAGAGATCAAGCCCCCCAAATGTGAAGGTGAGTATCCTATGCCAAAACGGTCCTTTTTTTTGTTCATTGGAAGGGGTTCTCTCCTTCCTTATTTTTACCAAGCCCTTGAGTGGGGAGAAAACCTTGTTGCAACATCTGATGAGTCACCAAAGAGTTCGGGCTAACTAGAAATGCCCCCATATCCTGAAATACATCACCACCCCGTAAATTAACTGGTATATGGGGGAGGATATAAGGTGAGAAATGTCCAGAATGACCTTCTGCATCCCTCCAGGTTAACAATTTAGCACTTCTACTAGGGTGAGAAATATTGCACATACCCTGTAGTTCTGTAGTTGCCACATCCAGAGGCCATGCCATTGGCCAGTGTTTTTGGGCAATAACAGAAACATCTGCCCCTGTGTCTAAAAGCCCTTTAAATGTTTTTCCTTCAATGATTAATTCCATCTCAGGCCAATCTTGTTTAATCTGTTGAATCCAATAAGTATTGGAAGACCCAAAACCCTTAGATACCCTTTCTCTAGTAATAGATTGTCCAGCTTTTGTCAAGGGAAGGGTAACTAGTTGAGCAATATGAGAATCTGGTGTGATTTGAACAATGTTTTGAGTAGTTAGAACCATAACCTTGATTTCCCCTGTATAGTCAGAATTAATAACACCTGGCAAAACCTGAAGACCTTTTAATGTGAGACTGCTACAACCTAGTAGTACGCCCACTGTTTCTTGAGGTAAAGGCCCATAGACTCCAGTGGGAATAAACTGGGTTCCCATTTCAGGAGTTAGTATGAATTTGGAGGAAGAACTGAGGTCCAAGCCTCCTCTGTCTTTTGTTGCTTGCCAGAGATGGGAAGCATGCTTGGCTGCAGAGAGTGAGGCTGGGGAGGAATTGAGGAAAGCGCCCCCATTGTTTGATGGGGCAGAGGCAGGCCCCGTTGGAAGTTTCCCAGAATGGGTCGGCCTTCCACGTCTATTTTTGATTTACAATCACTTTCCCAATGATATCCCCATTGACATCTTGTACAGATAAGAGGTTTTGTGGAAGAGACAATGACTGTGCTGCCCCCAAAGGTGCAGCAGCAAAACAGTTTCGAGTAAGATGTCCCTCCCCCCCATAATGATAACAAGTAACTTAGTTTTTTTCCTTTCCTTTTCGCTGGGGGTTCACGACCTGAGTGAGAGCTGCTGCTAAAGCAGCCCCTGTACATAGGAGGGACCAATATCTGCACAAATCTGAATCATCTCGGATAGTGTAGCATGCCTTTTGTGGGCTCTTAAAGCTTCTTTACATCATTTATTTGCATTCCCAAAAGCCAGTTGTTGAACTATTAATTTACTCGCTTCTTTGTCACTTATAACTCTCTCACTAGCTTGCAGTAAATGTGCAGCAAAATCCTGAAATGGTTCATCTGGGCCCTGACGAATAGAAGTCAAATCCAGGGAGGTCTCACCCCTTGCAGGGAGCTCCCTCCAGGCTCTTGTGGCTGCCATTCTGACTTGGTCATATACCTGCATATCAAAAGCAAGCTGACTGCCTGTAGCAGCAAAGACATCTTCCCCTATTAACATATCTTTTGTAATAGCTATGTTCCGAGCAGCAATGTGAGTGGCCTGGTCTGTGCACAATTCAAAAAAATTTCCTTTCCACAACAAATAATCCCCTGGACTTAAACATGTTTTAGCTATAACTTTCCAATCATTTGGTGCCATAACTTGTTGTCCTGGGAGCTCTATGAAACCCAAAGTAAATGGGGCTGTAGGGACATAGATGGTGGTAGCATTTTTTAGTTCTTTTAATGACTTAAATGGTATGGCTTCATGATGACGTAAAACCTGTCCTAGATTATTGGATACTCAAAGTTCTGTAACTGGGTAGATATTTTGAAAACCCTCCATGTACTCCCCTGCCTGTCTGGCTTCCTTTAGTGCTAACTGCAAGGGAGACAGAAAAAACGGCTCTACTCCTCGAAAAGCAGAGGTTCCAACCTGTGATGCAGCAAAATTTGTTTGAGCTGAAAAGGCAGGAGTTGCTGCTTGTGGCTCAGTTGGGGTTATTGGGGTGGCTGTCATTCCACCACCTTTTTGCTGCTTGGGACTTGATTCTAAAACAGTGCCTGGAGCCAATTCCACTGTGGTTGTCTCAAGAAGCTTGTGGTTATTAAGACCCTGTCTAATCCAGATCCACAGAAGGAATGTAAATACTGGGATCAAGCATACAACAACCAGTTCCTTATACATTGGTGATTCTGTTGAATAAGTTTGTCCCATAGTTAGACAGCTGATAGAATCAATATACCATTTTTTAAAAAATTTTTTATTTTATAGAAAGGGAAGGGGTTTCTCACAGGCCCATTTTGAACTGGCCCTAGAGAAGAAGGGAGTTTCAATGCTCCATGCTTTACACCTGATGAAGCCAATATCAATACACTCCAGTGACGACTATTGACTTATAGCAATTCACTTCTCCCACTAGTTGCATGCAATTGAGAAGTGTCCCCTCACCCTCAATCTCTTACCCTGTCCCTGTTTGGGTGCCATATGCCGTGACCCATGTGGTTCCTGAGGTTCTTGGGGTGAAGGACTGCGAGAGGATGAGAAAATAAAGACAGAGACAAAGCTGGAGTCAGGTGGAGCCCTTATCCTCCTGATGGGAGGAAAGGAACTGCTCAACCAATGTTGCAGGTTTATTTATATACAGGGAAGAATGATGTCAATTTCAGCCCCTCTGCCTAGCAACCCAGGCCTGGATTGTTTAGGAGCCTCCTGTTTTTTCTGGGCTATAGCAACTTTTTCACGTGGTTGACCCAGGTGCTCTTTGTTACTTTGGTAAGGTCATGTCTGGGTCATTTTCCAGCTTCAACAGCTCCCAACACCCCAGTACACACTTGTCCAGAACAACCTAGGAATAAAATCAAGACAAAGAAGCAAAAGGCAGTCTCTGGCCTCCAAACCAAGCAGAACAAATCCAGGAGAAGCAAATGCAGAAGTGGTCAGAAGTCCCAAAACTAAAGTCTCTGAGGTGATGACAACTGAAGTAAAGAAACAACTTCATGAGGCTATAAAAGAAATTAGAACAGAAATATTAACTCAACTAGAAGAAGAAATGAAAAACATAATAAAAGAATTGTTAGGCATCTCTAAAGGAGACATAGATGAAAAAATGGAGCATAGGAAAATGAGGGAAACCTGAAATGAACAATACAAAAAAGATTTAGAATACATGAAACAGATTCAAAGAGATTACCAAGAAATCAAAAACTCCAATAAAAGTTGGCAAAACACCTGAAGGAAGCTAAAGGTAGACTTTCAAACCTTGAAGACAGGTTTGCAGCTTATGATCAAGAAAGGAAAGATCTCTTAAAAATAACAAGAAACCTGGAAGTAACAATACAATGGCTGCAAGACAACCCAAAGAAACATAACTTAAGAATAAAAGGTGTGAGTGAAAAAGCAGGGGTCAATAGAAATCAAATTAAAAGCCTATTTACAGAAAAAATTTCAGAAAACTTTCCAAGTATGGGAACAGGAAATGACTTTCAGACAAGTGAAGCACATAGAACTCCAGCTAAACATAACCAAAATATACCTACACCCAGACATATAATAATCAAGATCCCAGAAATTCAACACAAAAACAAAATATTAAAAGCTATTAGAGAAAAAAGAAACAGATCACCTACAAAGGAAAACCCATCAGAATCATGACAGACTTCTCAACAAAAACCATCAGGGCAAGAAGAGCTTGGAGTGAAGTATTTCAAGTATTTCAAGTCCTGAAAGAAAACAACTTCCAAACAGATTGATGTACCCTGCAAAACTATCTTTCAAAATCAATGGAGAAACATACTTCCACGACAAAGAACAACTAAAGGAATTTATGACAAGCAAGCCAACCCTACAAAGAATACTAAAGGACATTTTAGAGAGAGATAAAAAAAAATTCCACAGCTCCAGAAACAGCAGCAGAGGTATATCACCAAGCAGGGCAGACAATTGAATAATCCATCATTGGGATTTGAGTCCAGTATTGTTTTCTATGAGCTGTTTAGTTTGATCTTATTCTACCTCGACCTGCCTAATTTTATTATATATGATGACATAGACAACTATTTCAAAGATTACAAAATATATTAGGATAGCCTTTATTGATATTTGACCACCTTGTTTTGAAACTCGGTATTGCTTTCATTGTTCTGTTTTGAGTTTATTTGATTGTATTATAACAGATGTATTAAACAGAACATTGTTCTATTTTGGTTTGTTTGATTGTATTATAACAGATGATATAGGCAACTGCTTAGAAGATAATGAGGCATTATAGAAATCAACATTGTATTACTATGTATTGCTTCCATTGTTTTATTTGTTATTGGTTTTATTCAGTACTATTTTGTTTGATTATATTAGGCCCAATGTTATGGGCAGTTATTTTGAAGATAACAAGAGGTATTACAAGGGGAAAGGAGGAAAGAAGGAAGGGAAAAGGAAAATGATATAGATTTATATGAGGGTATATGTAAGATGGTTAAAATGACTATACTACTAAATGCATTATCTATGGAGAGAGAACAGTTGATACATGATTAGATCAATTTTACATGTCTATATCTGTCAATCTGAGCAACCTGTTTGAAGGTAGCAATGTACAATGTTACAACCGCTGTCAAATTCCAATCATCTTAGTTTGTAAACCTATAATGTTACAGTATCAGATTTGTTGTTGTTGTTTGTTGGTCCCTTTAGCTTTTTGTTTCTCTTTTCTGTGACCATTGTTTTATTTTTTATTGGTTTTATTCTGAACTATTTTGTTTGATTATATTAGGCCTGATGATATGAGCAGTTATTTTAATGACAACAAGTGGTATTCTAAGGGGAAAGGAAGAAGGAAGGAAGGGAAAAGGAAAAAGACATAAATTTATAAATAAGTATACATAGGACAGTTAAAGTGACTATATTACTAAATGCATTAGCTATTGAAAAAGAACAGCTAATACTTATATGATTAGATCAATTTTACATGTCTATATCTGTTAATTTGAAGAACCCCTTTGAAGGTAACGATATGCAATATTACAACTACTGTCAAATACCAATCATCTCATTTTGTAAACCTATAATGTTATCATATCAGATTTGTTATTGTTGTTTGTTTGTCTCTTTTGCTTTTTGTTTCTCTTTTTCTGTGTCCATTTTCTCTTAAATAAAAAAAAATAGCTTTTTTGAGGGGCAGTTCCTGTTGCATGAAGTACTATTTTCCGTCCTTTGACTTTCAGTCTATGAATTTCCTTTTGGGTTAGTTGGATGTCTTGTATACAGAATATGGTTGGATGTTGTATCTAGATCCATTCTGCCAGTCTGTTTCTTTTAATTGGTGAATTGAGGCCATTTACAATAACGGTTATAACTGATGTATATTGGTTTATTTTTGTCATGTCATCTTTTTGCTACTGTTTCTTTACCTTTCCCTTCTGTTTAATTGTTTGCCTTGCCTAATGGGTTTTTTTTCTATTGGTGTTCTTGAAGTTGTAGTTATTTTTATGTCTGTCTATAATATCTTTCAGTATTCTTTGCAGGGTTGGTTTGGTGGTCATGAAGTTCTTCAGCTGTTCTCTGTCATGGAAGTATCTTATTTCTCCATCAATTTTGAAGGGCAGTTTTGCAGGGTACATCAATCTGGGTTGGCAGTCGTTTTCCTTTAGAATTTGAAATACTTCACTCCATGCTCTTCTTGACTTCATTGTTTGTGTTGAGAAGTCTGCTGCGATTCTGATGGGTTTTCCTTTATAGGTGACCGGTCTCTTTTCTCTAACAGCTTTTAAAATGTAGTTATTATGTTGAATTTCTGGGATGTTGATTATTATATGTCTGGGTGTAAATTTATTTTGGTTATGATTAATTGGAGCTCTGTAGGCTTCATTTATCTGTATGTCAGTTTCCTTTCCCACCTTTGGGAAATTTTTCACTATTACTTCTGCAAATAGTCTTTTGTATATCATTTGTGGTGTCACCTTTTTCGTTTATACCTATCAATCTTATATTGTTTTTCTTTGCATCATCTTGCAACTGTTGAATCGTTACTTCCTGATTCCTTGTTATTTTTAAAAGATCTTTCCTTTCCTGTTCACTAGCTGCAATCTTGTCTTTGAGGTCTGAAAGTCTATCTTCACATTCATTAAGGTGGTTTTGACAGTTCTTTATGGAATTTTTGATTTCCTGAATATCCCTTTGAATCTGTTTCATGCATTCTGTCTCTTTCTTATATTGTTCTTTCAAGGTTTCCATCTTTTTACAGTGCTCTTCAATTTTTTAAACTATGTATTCTTTAGATGTGTTCAGCATTTCTTTTATTATATTTATCATTTCTTCTTTTACCTGGGAGATTATTTCTGATTTGAGTTCCTTTACAGTTTCATGGAGTTGTCTCTTTACTTCAATTGGTATCATTTCAGAAGTTTCAGGTGTATGGCTTACACTTTCTTCTATGTCCATGTCTCCTAGGCTTGTTTGGGATGGGCTGGAGGTTTGAGATTGCATTTTGCTCTTGCATTTTGTCATTTTCCTATATTCAGCTGGAGAAACCAAATGTAAGGTCTCAGTTGCTTCCTGGGTTGAGGATATCTGCCTGTACTGCAGGGAGTTTCCCCTGTGGAGTGGCAGTCCTTAGTCAGGCCTTACCAGGTCCCTAGTGGCACTCAAAGGCTCCTCAAATGTGGGGAGTACACTTGGCGGGCCTTTAGCACATCCCACATGGCACTCTGAAGCTCTCTGGCTGCTTGAGGTTGCTGGGTGGGATTCTACCAGGTTCTGAGTGGCGTATTAAGGCTGAACAGCTAGATGTAGTATGCTGTGTAGGCCTTCAGCTCATGCCACATGGCACATCAACGCTCCCCAGCTACTTGGGGTCTTTGGGCAGAGAGTTACCAGGTTCCAAGTGAGGTGCCGAGTTTGCACAGCTGGGTGAAGCTTGCTGTGCATGCCTTTGGCTCACACTACTCAGAGTAGGAGGTTCCCCTGCCACTCAGGGTCACTGGGCAGGACCCAACCAGGACCCAAGAGACCTACCCGAAGGACTCTGCTGTTCAGGGCTGCTGGGTGTGGGCCCACCAGGTTCAGAACAAAGTCCTGAGGTCACACGGCTGGGTGGAGTTTGTTGTGCAGACCTTTAGCTTGTGCCACTTGGTGCAGGAGGTTCCCCTGCCACTCGGGGTCACCGAGCAGGGACCAACCAGGACCTGAACGACCAACCTGAAGGTCTGTGGCTGTTTGCAGATGCTGTGCAGTGCCCTATCAGGTTCTGAGTGAGGTGCCGATGTTGCACAGCTGGGTGGAGTTCGCTGTGCTCTCTCTCATTCTTTCTTTACATGTATAGTATTTCATTGTATGTATGTATAGTAATTTACTTAACCAGATTTTAATCAACTGCATATAACCTTGTATATACATCAATTCACATGATTGCAAATGACTTTGTAGGATATGTCCTCAGAAATTAGATTTATGACCCTTTTATATAAATCAATCCAATGGAGGATGGGATTGTTGTGCTGGATTTGCTGAAAAGAAACTCTTATAAAGTCTTGTTGGAAACTGCCCAGCTCCTGTTTCTTTGAACTTAAAGTGTGAGTATTTGATACCTTTTTTTCCCAATTATAAGATTCAAGTGCCTCCCAATAGTGCCACACTGGGGACAAAGACTTCAACACATGGACCTGAGTAGTGGGCATTCCATTTCTAAAGTATAACAGTGGGAATTTCAGGGGAAGGTTTTGAGTAGGTATGAGATAGGTTCTGAGTTACATTTTTGAAAAGTCACTGTGATTGTTCTGTGGATAGGATTCTTTGGGAGGAGAAAGTAGAAATGGAAGCGTGAAGGCCATTTTGAAAGGACCTGCAATAGTTTCAGCCAGTGGTGGTGAACCTCTGGCATGCATGCTGCAATGGGCCATTTATATCATTGAAAGCTCTAAAAGGTTTACCACAACTGATCTTGGAAAAAATGACAGCTTCAAATAGAATGGTAGGGTTGTCTCTCAGCTGTGTGACCTCCTGCCTAGTTTCTCCCTTGACCTCCGGCCTACTTTCTCTCCAGGGCTTCACCATGGACTTCCAACACTGGGGTCAAGATGGGCAGTGGGGGTGTGGCCTCCATCTCAAGCAGCTGGCACTGAAGACCACTGACATCAATAAGGGCCCATATTTCATGAAAAACCACCTGGGAGCCTACAAGTGCAAGCTCTGCCTGACACTTCACAACAACGAGTGCAGCTACCTGGGGAAGAAGCACCAGACCAACCTAGCCTACCGAGTGGCCAAGGAGGCCAAGGAGGTCAAGTAGGCCAAAGGAGCCCCTGCCCAGCCAGTGCCCAGGAAAGTCAAGAAGTTTGTGAAGATCAGCTGCCCTGGCTACAAAGTGACCTGAGATCACCAAGGGCATCATGCCCACCACTGCTTTATGTCCGCTTATGAGCAGAGGATTGAGCCCCGGACTGGCGCTGGCAGTACCTGCTGATGGCTGCCAAGCCCTACAAGACCATTACCTTCAAGGTGCACAACAGAGATCGACAAGACCAAAGGCAAGTTCTGGACCCACTGGAACCAGGAAACCAAGCAGTTCTTCCTTCAGTTCCACTTCAAGATGGAGAAGCCACCAGCGCCAACTAACCCCACTGTGGCCCCCTGGGGTGAAATAAGTGCCATCCCTGCTGATGAACAGGCTTGCCCCCCAGGCTGCCACTGCCCGAGTCTCTTCCTCCGGCCCCATCCAGGGGGCCTGCCGCTGCCCCCCCATACCTCCCACGGGCCTGCACACTCAGGGCCCCCTGGGCCTCCCCAGCGGCCCCCTGCAGCTCCAGGGGTCACCCCTCCACGCCCTCAGCAGTCCAGCCACCAGCTCCAGGGGTGCACCCTCCAGTGCCAGTGGTCCATGCTCCCACATCTGGGGTCAGGAAGTGCACCTACCTGCTCCTGTGGTTCACCCCCAGACCTCCGTGGTGCACCCTGCAGGTCTTGGAATTCACTCATAGGCTCCTGGGGTCTACCTCCAGCCCCCTGGAGTTCACCTCTCAAATCTCAGGTGCATCCGCCCACCAACTCCCATGCCTCCAATGCTGAGGCCCCTCCTGCCCTCCAAGGGCCCTGGGAACATTCCTCCTCCTCCCCCAACCAACTGAGGAGCCGCCCCGCTCCCTGTCCTGTGTCTGGTTGCGTGTTTTTCTGTATTTTCCCACAGAGAGAAGACCTGAGCTTTTGTACTGTCCCCAGAGTCCGTTAAACAGCCTTTCCCTTGGACGGGGGAAGGGGAATAGAATGGTAGTGATGCGGGTAGTGACTCGGAGGAAGATTTGGTATATACCAGCATTTGCTACATACTACCATTAATTTGCTCTATGCAAAAACACGGAGCCTTTTTCTCACTATTTTAAACAGAAAAAAAGTTATAAAAGTATTCCAAAAAATGTTACTCTCAGAGCCCCAGCACCCATCCCACCAGCAAAACCCTCAGTCTGACTCACATACAGCACCTAGGTATCTTTAGGTTTGTGCAGGACAAAGTGTATTTTATATCCACTTTGTTAAAATTGCCCACCAAAAATGCCTGCGTAATGGGTTTACCCCAAAGGCAATTCTAGAGTCTATCCTAAAGGATAAAGAACAACTTACACATATTTATTTATTTGTTAGTTTATTTATTTTGTGGTACTGAGACTGAACCTAGGGTCTTTGTACTGAGCTGTATCTCCAGTCCCTTATTTTTTAAGACAAGGTCATCTTAAGTCAATAAATTGACAAGGCTGGGCTTGAACTTGTGATCTTCTTGCCTCAGCCTCTCAGAGTGCTGGGATTGCAGGCATGTGCCACCTACTATAAGCTTGGCTTATAATTTTTTAAATGTAGAATATTTTTTTGACTTCAAGATACTTAAGGAAAGGGGTGAGGAGAAGATAAGAGAAGGTAATAGAAAAGGTGAATATGATCAAAGCATAATATATGCATATATAGAAATCTCACAGTGAAACCCATCAATTTGCATAATTAATATTCATTAATAGTTGCAATAAAAATAATAATAAAAAAGCCACTTAAGACCCAGTCTTTATGAGCATCCTATTGTTCTCTGTAGGTCAGAGTATGTTTTAAATCTCCATTGCCCTAATCTTGCTTTACGCCATGACTCTGATTCTAATTCTTGGCTTAAAAAAAAAGCCCTGGTTTGTATTTTAAGGAGGCAAGCTATGGATTTTCCTGTCTAGCCTCAGAAAGGACCCGTGATTTCAGACT
Source organism: Dasyprocta punctata (assembly GCA_004363535.1). NCBI lineage: Eukaryota > Metazoa > Chordata > Mammalia > Rodentia > Dasyproctidae > Dasyprocta > Dasyprocta punctata. The sequence continues at coordinate 16,773 of RJWM01011389.1, forward strand.
TCTGGCTTCTAACACTGAGAAAAAACATATTTTTGTTATTTAAATCACCCAGTTTGTGGCAATTTGTTAACAGCAGCCCTAAGAAACTGAAGCAGTAGGTAATAACTGAAAATAAGCTCAGTAACTCCACAGGAGTGTCCTCTAGTGGCCAGCTCCTGGTCTGTGGTCAGGCTGTAGGATCCACTAGTCGCAGTCTCTTTGCAGGGTCTAATTGCATTTAGGACCCCAACTTTTCTTTTCCACCGAAGAATAGAGAAAATCCTCCATTTTAATAATCAAATTATTTAAATCTATACAAAACCATGACTCTGGTCACAATAAAAAACAGCTTTTAAATGATTTTAAATTTATGTTTTCATAGTCAGATGCTCACTAAAGTGTTTTTCCCAAGAGTTTTCTTTCCCTGAAGCCTTTTGCTCCAGCAGTATGAAGATAAGCTTCAACTGAGATACTTTGGAGGTGATTTGTTTTTGTTTGTTTAATCAGGACTACAGAAGTCCTAGATAGATTTTTTAGTACTCAAAGTCAAAGTCCCTGGAAGGCCCTTATCTCCACACTAATAAATCTGAGTTGCATACTTACAAACCAAAGAACAAGAAAGAGAGATCTGTTTCCAGCTTCAAGGTGAAAAATGTCAGGGAAGGGATCCAATAAGCCTAGCAGGAACTATGCACCAAGAGTAAGAAAACAGGTCTTGTGATTGTAGCCACAGCAAAACTCTAAAGAGTAGAATACTAATTCTACAGAGAACGTGGGTATGAAGCCATTGTAAGAAAAGGGAAGGAATATAGGTAAACAGTGTCCATTGTAATGGGCTTCCTGTCTTCTGGTTCTGGTTCAGTGTCTCTCTTCTGCCCTCTATTGTTACTCTGGTACCTGAAAAACTAAAGCTCTTTTAAAAAACTTTTTTTAAATTACTATTAGTATATGCTTGCAGTACAAAATGTTTACATTGCTTGTGTAGAGTTGGAACACATATATAACACATCCTAATTCCTTTTATCATCCCCTTTCCCTCTTTCTCTCTCCCTATTTCCTCTCTCCATCTCTTAATCCCGTTCTCATTTGAGAAAAATCTATCTCCCTATTTCTTATTATTTTTTATTTTTGTGATTTGAGATTCTCATATGAGAGAAATTATGTGATATTTAAACTTGTGTGTCTGATTTATTTCATTTAACATTATGGTCTTAAACTACATCCTCTCTCCTACAAGTTTATCTTTCTTTATGGATTCTGAATAGTCTCCAAAATGAAATACCAAATTATAAACTAACCTCAACTTCTGTGTTTCAGTGATATATTTGTGTGTTATCAGACCTAATAAAAATTTCAGAGACAGAAAAATGCCTGATTTTTAATAATAATTAGTAATTATTATTTTTTTAAAGTATAGTATAGTAGTTGAGTTTAGTGAGAATTCTTCATATGTTAGTTAATTGTTGTGTCAACTTGAGTAAGAGACACATAATAGTTTGGGTTAGCACAGTTCTGAGTGTGTCTGGATAACTGACTTACTGAAGAAGTAAGACCAACACTGGGTGTGGGTGGCACCAACAAATAGGCTTGTAGCCTGGATGGAATAAAAAGGGAAAGAAGAAGAAAGTCTCAGTTTTGCTTATTCAGAGAAACTCCAGTCTTTTTTATCACCTTTGGATGTTTGTCTCCAGGCTTCCAGTGCAGACTCTTCAGCTTTCCAGTGCAGACTTTTCATACCTTCCAAGACAGATGCAGATTCACAAGGGACTTTGAGTCTTCGACTTTTGACTGAATCCTCTGACTCTCCAGCACACAGCCAGCCATTTTGCATTTTTCCACACCTGACTCTGCAAGTAATCATTGTAATTCCTTTACATATGATATAAATATAAATATAAGCATAATCATATATATGTTCTATTCCTCTAGTAAACCCTAACTCATACACTTCACATAAAAATATATTCAAATATAAATTATTATAAATGTTCTCTTCAATATCATTTAAAAGGAGTACCCATCTGCACATATTTGATAAAATCCAATTCTATTTAGTGGAGGAAACCTAAACTAAATTTGAATTAGAAAGTCCTATCATAATCAATTACTCATTCCATTCTCTACTCATTTCATAGCGCTTAATAACATCTGTACTTATATGTTCGTTTGTATGAGTGTGTGAATTGTCTATTGTTGTGTAACCTCCCCAAGGCTTGGTGGCTTAAAGCAATATTATCTCACAGTTCTTATGGGTCATTTTCTATGGATTCTGTGAGTATGACTTAGTTGGTACTTCTGCATCAGAGTACCTCATAAGGTTACAATCAATGTGTCACCCAAGGATGTCTCATTTGAAGACTTAGGATTTGCTTATAAGTTGCTCAAATGGTTGTTAGTAGCATCCATTTCCTGTAGACTATTGAAGTGAAGCTTCAATTCCTTATGAACTATTTGCTTCTTGCCACGTGGGCAAGAATTTCCCAACATAGCAGCAAGCCAGCAAGGGTGAAAGAGAGACAGCAAGACAAAGAGTTAGCAAGACGGAACTCACAGTCTTATGTAACTAATCATAGATGTGGTATAACATCACTTTTGCTGTATTCTATTCATTAGAAATGAGTCACTAAGTTTATCTTACCTAAAAGAAGGCAGGGATTGTTGCAGGTCATCTTAGAAACTTGTCACCACAGTGAGTATTCAATTAATGTCTATCCTTCCTTCCTCTTGTTAGACTGTAAATGTTTTGAAAACCAGAACCATGTCATTCATTCTGTTTTCTTTGCACATAGTACAATATACGTGAAAAGTGAGATTTCGATATACTTGTCAAAATAATGGCTGAATGAATATATATACCAGTGATATACCGTATAAAGCTTACAGAAGACAACAGGATTTTTTTTTTTTTTTTTTGGTGGCACCAGGGATTGAACTCACAACCTCGTGCCTGCCAGGCAGGTGCTTAAGCCACTAAGCCAAACTCCTGGCCCTAGTTTTTTGAGATAGGGCCGCACTATGTAGTTCAGGCCGTCCTTGAGCTCATGTTGTAGCCCAAGCGGCACTTGAACTCGCAGTGCTCTGCCTACCTCAGCCTCCCAAGTGTTGAGATAAAAGGTGTGCGCCACTATGCCTGGCTTGACAACAGGATTTTTAAAATTATTTATGACAAGTATTGCTTGATTAATCTTTAATATACATAAACAAACACACCTAAAATTTCTTTCGGTTTCAAATACAAGATACAACGGAGGTAAATGTTTACACATTAATGATATATTTTGAAGTTATCTATGAGACAAACAAAATAGTAGCTGAAGCTATAGGTGCCTACTACACTGCGGCAAAAATAAATATTGTAGGTAGTATATGCTTTGGAAAGAACCATCACCAAGGTTCTTTCAATAATCCCTGGCCCTTGATACATGAAAAGAACCTTGAAGAATGGAAGTCAGTAAGGAGTTTCCAAGTGGAAAACATCACCTAGACAAAGGCTTGAAGGTACGGGTATGTGTCTGAGGTGCAGAAATCCATAATAAGACAGTTGGCAAAAGTGGAAAGTATCTTGTTAAAAAAATTGTATTAGTACATGTTTCCAGGACATAATGATCATTATGGGGAACTTACACATGTATATAACACATCTCAGTTATTTTTCCACTTCTTCTCCACTCTGCTTTTTTGCCAGCATCAGATTCATTTACCTTATAAGTTCTGATAAAGTTAATTACCATACATGTAGATTAACAACCAGACTAATAGATCCAAAACATGTAAAACAGTAAGACAATTACATTAAATCAAGGCATGCTTTTATGTGTATTATCCATGCTGGATTACAATTTTTTTTTCCTCTCTCTCTTTTCCTATTATGTGTCTTTTCTGTTGCATTTTATTTATATGTTGAATTTCTCACATAAGATAAACCATGTGATATTTAAGTTTATGCATCTGATTTACTTCATTCAACATTATGGTCTTAAGCTACCTCCATTTTCCTACAAATTACTCAAGTTTATCTTACTTTATGGCAGAGTAGTACTTACTCTATTATGTATAAATACTACTTTTTTTTTTTTTTTTTTTTTTTTTTTTTTTTTTTTTTTTTTTTTTTTTGCCGCACCGGGGATTGAACTCACAACCTCGCACCTGTCAGACAGGCACTTAAGTCACTGAGCCAAACTCCCAGCCCTGGTTTTTTGAGGCAGGGTCGCACTGTGTAGCTCAGGTCAGCCTTGTGCTAGCGTTGTAGCCCAAGCTGGCCTTGAGCTCACAACGCTCCACCTACCTCAGCCTCCCGAGTGCTGGGATACATTTTTCTTTATCCATTCATCTATTGATGGACATATAGGCTACTTCCTGTAATGAACTGTGCTGCTACAAACATGGGTATGCATACATCACTGTGATGTGATGTCTTTAACTCTTTTGGGAAGATACCTGGAAAGGGAATTTATATTTTCAGTCTTTTGAGGACTCTCCATACTGATTTCTATAGTGGCTGTACAAGTTTACACTTCCACCAACAATAAAGGAGGGTTCCTTTTTCCCCCCATTCAATCTCAGCAGCATTTGTTCTGCACTAGTTTCTTGATGATAGTCATTCTTTCTGGAGTAAGATGGAATCTCAGTGTTATTTCAATTTGCATTTCTCAAATGGCCAGTGATGTTGAATGTTTTTTCATGTATTTATTGGTAATTTGTATTTCCTTTATCTGAAGGGTCTGTTCATTTCAAATGTCCATTTTTACTGGGTCTTTAAATTTGGAGGACCTAATTTTTTTGAGTTCTTTATATATTCTAGATATTAGTCTTTTGTCTGAGGAGTAGCTGGCAAAAATTTTTCCCATTCAATAGATTGTCTCTTCAATCTGTTGGTGATTTTCTTTGCAGTGTAGAAGATTTTTAATTTGATGTGATCCCATTTGTTGAATCTTGGTATTTTTTCTTGTGTAACTGGGATTCTATTTAGAATGTCTTTTCCTACATCTGTGTCAAGAGTTTTACATATTTCGTGCTTCAGTAAATTAAGTATTTCTATTCTAATGTTTAGGCTTGTGATCCATTTTGACTTTAGTTTAGTGCATGATAAGAGATATGGGTCTAGGCCCAGTCCTTGTCATGCAGGTAGCCAGTTTTCCTAGCTATTTGTTAAAGATGCTTTCTTCCAGCAAAAAGCACTGGCCCCTTTTTCAAAGACGAGATAATTGAGTGTGCCTGCAGTTGTTTCTGCATTGTCTATTGTGTTCAGTTGATCCAAAAGTATGGGTTTTTTGCCAATATGATGGTGTTTTCATCACTGTATTTTTGTAGTATAACTTGAAGTCCAGGATCAGGATGTCCCCTTCCTTGCCCTTGTTGCTCAAAATTGCTTTTGCTAATCTAGGTCTTTTCTGGTTTCATATGAATTTAAGGATTGCTTCCTCTAGTTCTGTGAGGAATGCTATTAGTATTTTGATTGAGGTTGCATTAAATCTGTATAACAGTATTTGAATGTATGGTCATTTTGACTAGGTTGGTTCTGCCTCTACAGGAACAAAAGTTATCTTTCTGTTTTCTGGTATGAGAGGAGAGAATCCTGAGGGAGAACCTGGAGACAAGGTAGGAGAAGAAACATAGAATCTTAAAATGGCAGAATTGGACTAGATCTAGTGGTCATATAAACTAATTCTTTCATGTGATATTTGGGGAAAATAATCAAATGACTGGTCCTGTGTGCCACAAGTCTACTGTAGAATAACAAAAATTAGTATACGAAGAATACCAACTTTAATGTTAAATAGCTGGATTTGAAACCCAATTCTGTTACTTATTGATTGACCTTGCACACACAGCTAGTTTTCTGAACTTTCATTGACTCTTCTACAAAATAGTAATAATAGTTCATACTGATTGAGGCATTTCTGAGAATTAAACTAAACAGTTTTGGGTTTGCTATGGTCAGTGTGTGTATATATGTATGTATGTGTATTCTGTATTCTGACAGGAAACACAAGACCTCTGGATAACAGACCTTTTATTACTCACAGAACATTTTAGTACTAGTTTGCCAGAACCCAGGCTCTACAGAATAACATAGTAAAAGTTTGGTACTGCACTAAAATTATGAGACTTGTTGCTTCTTTAAGGCCTTCTGGCATACTGCTCATTTTTTCTTACAGAGAGAGGAAGGTGGGGAGCAGAGAGACTGATCTTATTTTTTTACCCTAGAATGGAAGCAAATATCTCAAGGAAAAAAGGGCAAACAGCTCCAGGGAAGATAAGTCTCTCAGTCTCTCCAGAGCAATACTATATCTCTAATTTCCTAGGCATATTTGCAATTCAATCATCCTTTAACCCACTTTGCTGATGTTCTTCGTTCGGAAAGCCCAGATACTACAACAATATGAAGCTATTAATGGAGAATTGCATCCCAATAGTAGGTATCCAATAAATATTATCTCCCCTCATGAATCCAAAATCTTTACGTGCAAATCTTTCCCCACAGAACCATTGTTGAGGTACCAAAAGCTCACTGGCCACTAGATAACCCAAGATAAACAGCCCCACTGATGAGTTCATGTTTCCATCTGGTCATTTCCTGGCCTATGTATTGGCTCAGCAATCTGTTGGATGCTTTCTTGGGCTGCCTTCCCGCATAAAATTTCTGCAGATGAGAGCTTCTGAAGAGTATCTTTTGAATGAAAAATGGGTTATGTGTTTATTAATTTGTAGTTTCCCTATTCCCTGCCTTCCAGCCTGGGCACCTACATATAGAATCAGGATAATTTTGGAGAATTTATTATAAGGGAATTTGACAACAAAAAATGCCAAGATCTTCAAGAGCTGTGGTTCACACTTAACATATATTTTTGGAAACTACACAGTCTTATAAACCCAGTTCTACAATATCTTCCTTCTGTGCCTTAGGGCTAGATGCAGATAAATGGAGGGGAAAATAAGAGAGAACAATTGTGAATGCTAGTATGGGTCAACTTCCAGTCTGCAGGGGGAGGGGGGAAATATATATAGTCTCCCATAAAGTGACAATACACATTGCAGATGAGAAATGGTTGTTTGAGCCATCGCACCTGAAATAGAGAAAGGACACAGGGTAAACTTGTGAGGTTTTAAAATTCTTGTAGGTGGGATTTGTAAGAGTTGGTGACTGAATATAGTTTGAGAAAGAGGATGGATTTAGGGTGGCTCAGGTTTCCATGTTGGTTGTTAAGTGACTAAAACATTTGGAGGGAGGTTATAGATTTCTTTAGTTATTTTCCTTGTTGCTGAGACAAAAAAAAACCCAACACCCAAAGTTAAAGGAGTTAAGGTTTATTTCAGCTCACAGTTTCTAGAGGTTTCAGTCTATAGTTGGCTGGCTCCAAGGCAGAGTGGCATGGCAGAGGAGCATCACAGAGGAGAAAACATTCATGACAGGCAAAAGGCCACAGAAGCTGCAAGTGACAAGGGACCCCAGCAGCCTCCTTTCTATCTCTAATTTGTCCAGACTATCAGTCCTTAAGGCACTCACACCCAGGCAGGGCCTTCCCATTATCCACTCACAGAACTATGCCAAACTAATCAGTGGACTAAATTAGAAATCACATACCCTTGCTCCCAGCATTAGACACATAATCCCAGCATCATACACTCTAGATCCAGCCACCTCTGAAAAGTCCCATTTATGAACGCATGAGGCTTTGAGGGAGCATCTAGACATAAGCCATAACATGGATTAATTGACTATTGTAGTGATGGGTTTTTGCTTTCTATTTTGTTAAAAGTACTTGTGACTCTTATGCTATTGTGGAACAACTAGAACTGGAATTTTTAAATTCAGAAACTGATGTGGATTTTATAAACTTTTTTGTGTTTTTAACAGAACTCTTTCCCCCCTAGATTGGAAAGTTGGTAGGGTACATCCCTTGATATATCCATACCCACTCTACCTATAACCAAGCTGTGCATGAGGGCATCTGAGTCCCTGGTAAGTCCATTAAATTGAGAAAATAAATATTAGGGAGATTTTAGGTAGTTAAATCATTTTATTTCATTACACACACGTTTGTCTCAACATTACTTTTGTTGTTGGTGGTGGAGGAGGTGGGTTTGTTTTGTTTTGTTTTGTGGTACTGAGATAAAAAAAGAGAATGTGGCTTAACCTGGCTGGGAAGGGAGATGTGACCAGATCCCAGAACATGTGTGCCAAATAAGTCAGGACCCTGTATGTGGACACAAAATGTGTGGAATGAAAAAAAAAAAAAAGATAAAAAAGAAGGACGGATACCATTAAGCACTCACTATTGTGGTTTTCTTCTTACTTTATTTTGGTTTTTATTTTTCCTTTCTTTTACTCAGCCCAAGCTCACTCTGCAGAGCAAGTTTCTCCTTCACCTTTCACTTGTAATTTGTCCTACCTCAAATGAATATGGAACTTTGCCACTATTTTTGTTTGTTTTATTAAATTCTTTGTTCAAGATGGAAAGAACGTGGAAACCACCTCCAGAAGGAGACTTCAGCACACTAAGACCCAGTAAGATTATTTGGCTTAGCCAGTCAGGAGGCCAGGTAATGTCCTTTAGGCACATTTTCTCTCTAAAATGTCACAAAGCTGCTGCTGCTGCTTCTTCCTCCCCTTCTTTTTCTTCTCCTCCTCCTCCTCTTCCTCCTTCTCCTCCTTCTCCTCCTTCTCCTCTTCCTCCTCCTCCTTCTTCTTTTTCTTCTCCACCTCCTCGTTCTCCTCCTCCTCCTCCTCCTCCTTCTCCTTCTCCTTCTTTTTTTCCTCCTCCTCCTCCTCCTCTTCCTCCTCCTCTTTCTTCTTCTTCTTTCTTCTTCTCCACCTCCTCCTTCTTCTCCTCCTCCTTCTCCTTCTCCTTCTCCTCCTTCTCCTTCTCCTCTTCCTCCTCCTTCTCCTTCTCCTTCTCCTCCTTCTCCTTCTTCTTTCCCACTCTCTCTCTCTCCCCCCTTAAACTGGGAATCTGGGAGGCTTTTTCTCATGGCACTGGGAAGAAGTTCCTAGTGTGTCTCACCATGTGAGATGGGGAAGGGAATGTATGGCCTTTGTTTTCCTTCCAGCCACAATACACTTTCTTTTTATCTCACTTGTGCTTACTTTGCGAATATGAGTTAATAGCCAGAGAGTTTGCTATTGAACATTTGGTTGCTGTGTGCACAGTCTAGAATTTGATATGCCCTGTTGTCCGTGTATTAGTTTTCTGTGATATTTTTATACCCTTTTTGTAAATTATCCTGATCTTTCCCCAGCTTGTAAATTGCTTTTTCTTTCTTGGTTTGCTGTTTTGGTCCAGAAAGTTCTATCCTGTTTTGCCATGTGGATAAGGGCCATGTTACCTTGTCACGTGGCTAGACATGGGTTTGGGCCAACTGCCACCATTTTTTTTTCTTTTTTCCTATTTTTACCAACTGGCCTTAGGAAACCTCATCCTTGTAGATAGGAGTTAAGCCTCTGATTTTAGAGAACATGTGAACTTTCTCTCTTTTTGCTTTTGAATTATTTTAACAGGCACAGTGTTTCCCATATAGAAAGAGAAAAATTTACCTGCTTTAAAATTCCCTTCATATCTTAGTTACTTTTCTTGTTGCTGAGACATAATAGCCAAACACCAAAAGTCAAGGAAGGAAAAGTTTATTTAGCTCACAGTTTGTAGAGGTTTCAGTCCATAATAATCGGCTGGCTCCAAGACAGGGTGGCTTGGCAGAAGGCCATCTCTGAGAACAGTTTATGGCACCCACAGGTAGCAAAAGCAACAAGAGTCCTTAATAGTGTCATTCTAAATCTATTATCTTATCCAGCCTACTTAGTTGGTAGCACTCACACCCTTAATCCTAGTAACCTTGAGCCTTGCATTATGCCATGAATCAATTCCAGCATCACACACTCTAGATTTAGCCACCTCTGAAAAAGACCCACCCATGACTGCATGAGGCTTTGGGGGGATGTTTAGAGGAGCAGGACTCCACCCTTTGCAGCCTCAAAATTGCAAAAGTGAAAGACTTTGCTTTGAGAAGAGTGTCCTGGAGTACCATACTCCAGAATGGTGGTGGCCTAGGGAAGCTCCTCAGGATTTGGTTAATAGAACTCAAACCCTACAGCCAAGAGAGAAGGAAGACTTGCTATTGCTCTATCTGGCAGCAGACCTTGACATCATCCATGAGATGCTGGCTTTAGGCACATACAGAATGCAAGAGTTATGGAGTCAGGGAGACTTCTGCTTAGTCTTCAGAAGAAGGCCTGGGAGGCCAGGCAGAGTGCCCGGAAAGGGCAGTGTGTAAATCTGTGAGTGTGAAACCAAAGGCACAGTAAGACCCAAGAAGTTTGAAGAAGCCAGGAACATGGATCATCTGAGGAAAACTGCAAAGAGGGAGCAGAGCCAGCCAAGGAGAGAAGCCATGGGAGTTACAGTTACCAAAAGTGCCATAGGGGTGGAGTCACCAAAGCCTTTTGTAGTTCACAATTTGCCACAGATTGCCAGGAATCCTGGAAGTGGAACTGTGGAATTTAATGTTTGCCCTGTTGGATTTTGGACTTGGTTTAGTCCCTTTCCTTTTTATCATTTGTACAAGGGCTCACAGCTCAGAGTTCGCTTTAAATCTCAGGAGACTTTGGACTTAAACTTTTCAGCTATGCTGAAACTGTTAAACTTTGGCAACTCTTAAGATGGACTAAATGCCTTTTACATAAAGGGATGTGAATGAGTCTTTGGGGTTGAGGGGCAGAACATTATGGTTTGCCCCTCATGTTCCTGGCTTCTTCAAATTTCTTGGGTCTTACTGTACCTTTGGTTTCACACTCACAGATTTACACACTGCCCTTTCCGGGCACTCTGCCTGGCCTCCCAGGCCTTCTTCTGAAGACTAAGCAGTAGTCTCCCTGACTCCACAACTCTTGCATTCTGTATGTGCCTAAAGCCAGCATCTCATGGATGATGTCAAGGTCTGCTGCCAGATAGAGCAATAGCCAGTCTTCCTTCTCTCTTGGCTGTAGGGTTTGAGTTCTATTAACCAAATCCTGAGGAACTTCCCTAGGCCACCACCATTCTGGAGTATGGTACTCCAGGACACTCTTCTCAAAGCAAAGTCTTTCACTTTTGCAATTTTGAGGCTGCAAAGGATGGAGTCCTGCTGCTTCTTGTGATGCCTCAAGTTTGGAGATGGTGGCTGAAAAAGTTGAGCTGGAACACCGAGGCTGTACTCAATGGGAGATCCTGATCAGAACTCAGAAGACCAGAGTGCTGGTAGAATTCTGCTGGTAAAGACCAGGCTCGGGTAGTTTCTGCTGGGAAGAAAGATTGCATTGGTTGTTGGATTCCAGATGTCTGTTCGGCCTCAGCAAAAAGTTTGTCTGCATTTTGCTCATAGCCAGAGACTTTGCCTGAGACTAAGGGCAGTGGACTAATCAATCTTGCAGAAGAAATTTTAAGGCAGTCTAATATTGAGGTGATGGCATGGCTACTGTCAGGGGCTTTTAGCCAGATTTATGTTGAAAATAAAGAACAAAGAGCCCAGCAGAATGATTTAAAGTGTTTTGAGTTTGGCCAGAAAGGAAGCTCCAGTGAAGCTGTGAACTGCAAAGATAGAACAGAGAAGATCTTGATTGCTGAGGTGGAACAGGAGAATAGAAACAGGACATAGTATAAGTCATAACACTCCACTTCTTGTCCAGTCAATGGCAAACAGCGCAGAAGCTGACTCTAGTTGCCTCAACTCCCTCTGGGTCCTAAAGCCTGCCTAAAGCTATCACTTTCTGGTTAGATCCCTTCTTTTTTCTTCTTAACAAAGTGCAGGTAATCTAGAAACATACACCTGATGGCCTGAACAGAATAAATGAACAACATTAAAACTTAACTAAAGTGACTGTGAATACAGTAATTCTCTGACTTGCAAATGAGTCCATTCTAGGAGAATGTTCATAAGTCTGATTCATTCATAAGTCCAACAAAGTGAATGCACAGAAAGTATGGTATATAAAGTTGCCCCTGAGGAGGAGAAAGAGATCCTGAATGGCTCTGTCCTGAGAACCCACCCCCAGCTGTCTCTCAGGGGGCTATGGATCTCTCTGATCTGTTTGATGATACTAGGAGATCACTTCAACTTCCTCTTATAGTCCCCAGGCCAGTAAATCAGGTCCCTTTTTCAGTTTTAGATGTCCAGCAGTGCAAAGAACACCTAAGCGAATTGTCAGAGGACCCTTGTAAGTTTGGAGATGGGTTTTGAACCTTGACCCATTATGTCAAGATGTCCAATTCATCTTGGTCAGTTGCTGTACCCCACATTAAAGACAAAGAATCTTAAAAGAGGCTAGAAACTATGCTGATGAGCAATATGCTGTACAAAGGGAAAGAAGCTTCCCTGGAGATGCTAGTCTCCCTTCAACAGAACCAAACTGGGACTTTAATTCTAGTGAGAGACTAAAAATGAAGTCCAATATGATAGCTCCTCTTACCATGGGTTTGAAAAGGTGCATAAAAAGTCTGTTAACTGTGATAAAATGAGTTGGGTCATACAGGGTACAGAGGAAAATCCAGCTGTCTTCTCAAATGTGATCTTCTGCAGCCTTGTCGGTCCCCTTGCCATACACTCATTCTCCCTGTAGTAAAGCCCTCAGGAGAATATAGGATGCCACAAGACCTCCATTTCATTAATGAGGCTGTTATTCCAAATCATCCTCTAGTGGCAGATACATATCCAATTCTCTCCCAAATTCCAAGGGACACTAATTTTTTCTCAGTCTTAGATCTAAAAGATGCATTTTTAGTATCCCTCTACATCCAGACTCCCAATTTCTGTTTGTATTTGATTGGGAAAATCTCATTTTAAGACAAAAGTAGCAATATACTTGAACAGTTCTTCCACAGGGGCTTAGGGACGGTCCTCACCTTTTTGCTTGGCCACTAGAAAATGATGTGTGGAACATAAAGATTAAACAGGGAGCCATTCTACAATAGGTAGATGATATTCTAGTTTTCAGCCCAACTCAGGAGTTATCTAATTATAACACCATATAAACCCAACCATCTATACACAAACAGGAAATTCTACAACTCGTTGAGAGAGTTCTTCTTCCCAGACAGGCTGCAGTCATGCATTGTAAAGAACATCAGACAGACATGTCTGAAATCTCCTTGAGAAATCAAAAGACTGATAGGCCAAATGGGAAGTCCTAGAGTCCCTTAAGACTCTAGCCTTGCCTGGCGTGGTGGTGCATGCCTGTAATCCCAACACTTGGGAGGCTGAGGCAGGAGGATCACTGTGAGTTCAAGGCCAGCCTCAACTACATAGTGAGTTCAAGGCCAGCCTCAACTACACAGTGAGATACTGTCTAAAAAAATGTCTAGCTTTATTTCCTGTTCCTGGGAAACAATTAAAATCAGTCTATATCCCCCAGGAAAATAAATGGGCCTTAGGAGAAGGAGGAATTAAAAAGGGACTCTGGTGATAGGAAATAAACTGGTCTTTCCTCAAAGGATATGGTGGAAGCCTATAAAAACACATCATAATTCCTTTCATATGGGAAGAAATGCTACATTAGAAAGGGTCATTTGATTTTTATCACACCAACAGGTCTACAAAACTTGCCCACTTTCTGCCTACAACAACCCAAGCAAGTCCAAACCACCTCCTTCAATAGAACCTGTACAAAGGAGAAGGACATACCCTGGGGAGGACTGGCAATTAAATTTTACGCTTATACCACCATGTGGAGAACTTAAACAAATGTTGGTCCTAATTGACAACTTTACAGGCTGGATCAAAGCCTTTCCTATCTGTTCAGAAGTCTATGGAAGTAGTCAAAGTGCTTCTTAAAGAAATTATTCCCAGATTTGGACTACCCCAGTCTCTTCAGAGTGACAACAGGCCTTCTTTTACCTCTCCAATTATTCAGGGAGTGACAAAGTCTTTGGGAATAGTATACTATTTGCATTCCACCTGGTGGCCTCAATCTTCTGGAAAGGTACAAAGTGCCCACCTAAAGCAAACTCTGGCAGAACTTTGACAAGAGACATCTGAGCCCTGGCTCTGATTGCTACAAATAGCATTTGTGATGGTTCAAAACATGCCCAAAACTGGGTTAAACTTGAGCCAATTTGAGATGTTATATGGAAGGCCATTTCTATGATAGTAGACTCAGAGACCCTGAGACTCTGACAATATCTTATTAGTCTGGGGCAAGAATATCAGGCTATTCAAATATATGGCAGCAGGGTTCCATCAGCTCCTGGCCCAAGAAACGCTTAGTATTGCCTTGGGGATCAAGGGCTCACAAAATCTTGGAAAGAAAGGTCTCCCAAACACCAATGAAAGCCAAAATGGAAGGGCCCCTTTTCAGTGATCCTTTCCACATCTGCTGCAGTAAAAGTGGCAGAGATAGATCAGTTAATTCATCTTTCCAGAATAAAACCAGATCCACCTGAACTGTCTGAAGAAAAAGACTACCCAAAGAGAAAAAGTTACTCTTGTGAGCCTCTGAAAGACTTGAGATTTCTGCTATAGGTAAGTAAACAGGACCTAGCTAAAGTCATTGCTCTCAGACTCTTGATAATTTATCTGGCATACATTCTTCTCTACAGAAAGTGCAGAAATCTGACCTGTGTCTCATCTTTGGCCTAATAGTAAAGTTTCCTTCTTTCAAATAGACAGCTAGATGGTCACTAACATTTTCTCATTGTCTTCTGATAGGTGTTTCCTTCTTCAACCCAGCCAGTAAGCCACTGCATCCCAAGATAGTTGGATAACACAAAATCTCCAGTAGGTAGAGACTATGCTCCTTCCAGTTGGAAGAAGTTACAGAAGACAGAGACCTCTAATTCCTTGACACCCCATAAGGATTGGAAAATTGTGTCTGTCAGGGAAAATGAGATAGGCAGATAGGGCCTGTCTTTGACTGGGGAAGGAGATGTGATGAGATCCTAGGACACATATGTGGACTTCTCTCAAGAACCCATGATGTGTGGAATAAATAAAAAAAGACAGGCACCATTAAGCACTCCATGGCTTTCCTCACAATAGCCCACCTTGTACCTACTTTATATTTTTATTTTACTTTAGTTTTTAATTTTCATCTCTTTTACTTGGCCCATGCTCACTTTGCAGAGTCAGTTTTTCCCTTACCCTTCAATTCAATTTTTTCTACCTCAAATAAATGTGGAAGTTTGCAACTGCTTTTGCTTGTTTCATTTGATTGTTTGCTCAAGATGGAAAGAACCTGGAAACAACCTCCAGAAGGTGACTCAAGCACTCCAAAATCCAGTAGCAGTACTAGGAATCAAATCCAGGTATCTTAGTCACTTTCTCATTGTTGAGACACAATACTTGATACTCATAATTTAAAGGTGGAAAGGTTTAATTCATTGAAGTTTCATTTCATAGTTAGCAGGCCTAAAGCAGAATGGCATGGTAGAAGGATCTGGGTAGAGGAGATCTGCTCACAGCATGGTGGACAGAAAGAAGACCGTGAAGGGAGGAGCTAAGGAGGAAGATAAACACTTCCAGGGCACAGTGCCAGTGACCTGCCTCTTCCCACCAGACCTCACTTCTAATAGCAAACCAGCTATTAGTGCCTTCCAAAATCCCTGCCTGTGAGTACCTAAAGCTTTTGGGGGACATCTAGATATAAACCAGAACACCAGAACCTTTCAAGATCATTTTTAATGCACAGATGGAGAGATCTAGATAGAATTCCTAGTGAAAAGAAGAGGATGAAGATCTATATTTGGGAATCATCAACACAAAAGTGGTCATCAAGGTCAAAATTATATCCATCAAAGTTCTTGGCCCCAAAAAATAGACACCAACCCTGGTTAGTTTAAACAGGAAATAGCTTATTAATGATGATGGGTAGCTCACAGAATTTTCAGGAAGTGCGCCAAGGTTAAGAGACCATATAATAATAAACAATTCCCAAAGCACATTTCAGGGCTGGGCCCTACCTCTATAGCTAGTGAATGTGGCATTTGATATTACTGTAAACCTCTGCCACTGCTTCCTTTGGATACTGAAGGTGCTGCTTCTACCATTGGCACAAGGGCTCCATTAGAGGTTCCTTCCTTCCCTGGTTCCCAAACTCAGTCAGGAATAAGCACCACTGAAATGTCTATGTCCTGGATCCCAGGGAAGCAGTAATACGTCCACCAATCTGGCCTCTATAGAAGACAAAGGCTCCTAAGATAAGGGAGGTGGATTTGCAGTATGGTCAACAGGTATAGCAAGTGCCCACTACAATGACAGAAAATGAGATTATGATAAGGAAAATGTGAAAGCAAGAGAAGGTAAAAATTATAGCAAATATTTTTGAGTACTTACATGTCTAACACTTGATATACATAAAACAATTTACTTCTTAGAATAACCCTCTCAAGTAGGAACTATTGATTTGCAGATAGGGAAACTAAATAGAATGATCAAACGTATTGTCCAAGTTCACCCAGCAAGAACTTATGCTCTTGCTACTATATCACACTGCCTCTACATGGAGAAAATTAATAATATGGAATTACAGAAAATGCAGACTTTAGGAAGTAGATAAAAGAAGAGAAATTAACTAAAAAATAAAGAATCAGAGATTTGGAAGGACCTCTAGAAGAGTGCTCTCTGTATCGGAAGCCCTGGGACAAGAACGTTTCAAGGAATGATGCTTACATTAGTTTGCTACTACTACTATAAGGTATCACAAACTGGGTGACCCAAATGAAAGAAATGTATTATCTCATATTTCTTAGCATCTAGAAATCCAAGATCAAGGTGTTAGTTTCTTACAAGGGCTGTGTGGGCTTCTTTGCTTGTTTCTGGTGGTCTGACAGCAATGTGGTGCTCCCTGGCTTGCAGAGTTATCACCCCAATATCTGCTTTTACATGGTATCATTCTCCCTATGTATCTTCACTCTATATATGCCTGTCTTCAAACTTCCTCTATCTACAAGGGCACCAGTCATACTAGACTAGGGATCCACTTACTCCATTATTATTTCATCTTAACTGCACTAACCCTACTTCCAAACAATATTACTTGCTGAAATAATGAGGATTAGAATTTCAATGCATGAATTTGTGGGGACATGATTCAACTCATAGTAATGGTCAACAAATGCAACAGAGAAGTCACGAAGGGTACAGGCAGATAAACTACTGAATTTAATAGCCAAGAGCTTCCTGGAAATTTGACAAGAATAATTTCAATAGCATTATGCTGGTAGATATAGATTATGCAAATTGACATGGGGGCAGAGTTTAGGAAAGAAAATGGATGGAATACGGATAGATAATTATTTTTATAAGTTAGGTATGACAAGAAAGCTAGAAGTCTTCTTATATAAGGAGGCAGATCCCTGTAGGGCCATTACCAAAGTACTCTATATCATTAATTTTTATGGTTCGGTGGTGTCATTTCCTATATGTGAAGCTGAATCGTTAGAAAATGTGATGTAAAGTCAACAGCTGGTTTGAGGCAGACATCTGCACCACATGTGGTAGTGTTACCATAGTGATTGTTACTTTAAGAAATTCAGTGCAGGGTATTTGTACTGAACCCTCTGTGTTCCAAAGTGCAGAAGTAATTTTAGAAACTAAGGACCTTTCTATACATCCCTACTGAATGCTAATGCTATTCAAATAAGTAAAAGAATGCTTCAGACATTTTTTTCATTCCTTGAAAATGAAATGCCTTTCAGTACTTGAAAATGAATGTCTCCTCTGTCTGGAAATACTCTTGTAATACGCAAGCACATAAATAACTTCAAATTCAAGTAGAGATTTTTGAGCTGTACAGCAGGAAGAAGTTAGGATTTAGAAGGTTTATTTCAGGACTTGCTGCGTGTTTTCATTTCTCTTTGTTAGGGCCAGGAGCTGCATTTCTGAAACAGAAGTTTTGAGAGCAAATATGCATGTCTGAAAACATGGAATTGGTTTCCTATGCATGCTGAAAACTCCAGCTTGAAAGAAATGTTTTATTCCTTTTCAAACTTGCCTACTGTTTTGGTGAATTTTTTCTCACATGATCCTGCAGGACCAAATTTTGTGCTCCTACCTTCAGGCTGGAAAAGGTGTAGTCCTGTGTGCTAATGACTGATTCTCCCAGGGTGTGATGAGTGTGATCACCTGGTGGTCAGGAGCTTTTGAACTTCCTGTTACAGCCCATGCTGGGCATTTTTTACTTCCTTCTGCTTCTAACCCACTGTTTTCATCTGCTAATATGTGAGATTCCACACTGAGCACCTTGGAACCACATCACAAATCCTACTCCATACGAATATGTCCACATTCTCAATTCCATAAACATTCTCTGCTGGAGAATGCAGGAAACCAACATAGGCATCTTGTCAAATTTCCTATTAATAGAGCCCCGTAAATCTACAGAAAGGTGCTTATGTAGTCACAGTGAAGATCCTTGTTTAAAAAAAATTTAGGACGTTTATTTCATTTAATGAAATATTTGACAAAAAGAAACTATCCTCTGTAAACACTTGTAAATTTTTATCAAAATAGTGGATCCCTTTCTTGATTTTAGTGATGATTTTGAAGGTGCATACATACTTAAAAATTAACAAATGATATACTTTAAGTGTAGTTTCTGTTAACTACATATGTGACTGCACCTGACAATGGGTTTAGAAGCCTTTGGAACTTGTCTGTAGGATGAGTTGAGAAAATTTGGAGATTCAGTGTAGTCTAGTTTTTATTAAGAAAATGTGTAGGCCCCTAAGCAAATTTTCTGTTTGGTGTGTGCATGTGTGTGGTCTTTCACTGATTCCCAGAAGTTAGTTACTGTTGCTCACATACCAATGTATTCATCATGGGGTGAGGTTGGCATGGACTTGCTCCCTTAGGCAGGACAGGACTGGCAGAGGTGCTAGAGATAAACATACAGTACACAGTACAAGTCAGGAAAAACATTAATAAACAGGCCAGTGACTTCTGGATAAAACTCTGAAACAATGTTTTGCTAACTTTTTAACAATGTGTAGCCAGGCATGGTGGCATATGCCTGTAATTCTGCTACTCTGGAGGCTGAGGCAGGAAGATTGCCATGAGTTTGAGGTCAACCTGCACTACATAGTGAAACACTGTCTCAAAACAAAAGGTACCCTTCTGGGTATCTTCCCAAAAGAACTAAAAATATCTCATTACAGTGATATATGTTCATCTATGTTCATCACTGCCCAATTCATAATTGCTAGATCGTGGAAGCAGCCTAAATGCCCCTCAACTGAGGAATGGATAAAAAAGTTGTGGTATTTCTATGTAATGGAATACTACTCAGCTATAAAGAACAATAAACTAGACATTGTCACCCACAAATGGATGAATGCTAAGGATATGCTTCTCAGTGAACTGAATAAGTCACATATACGTGACTACCATATTGTTGCACCGGTGTGATGAACTGAAACAGAACCTATGTATATATAAAAATTAGTTGGGACAGTTAGAGAAAAAGAAAAAGAGAATGTTTATTATTTGATATTTAGATCCAATTTTGCTTTTTAAATTACATTTTTTGTTTCTGCTTGAAAAAAATAGGTTTTGAAATCTTTAAAAAAAAGACAATTTAGCATACTGGTAATGAATTTTTTTATTCAGTTATGCATTGAATAATATAAATTTCCCTCTGAATCCTATGTAGGTGCATGATTAAATTTTGATAGATTATTTTCTTATTTTTATTTATTTCACATTCTTAAAATTTTTCTGTTCAGATGTTTTATTTGGACTATAATATTATAAATGTGTTCTTTTATGTCCCAATATATTATTTTTAAAAAAAGGAAACAAAACAAAGAGCTAACTTTTTAATAGTATATTAGTCAGCTTTCCCATTGTTAGGACAAAATACACAGTACCTGCCACTTAAAGGAAGAGAGGTTTATCTTGGCTCACAGTTTCAGTAGGTACAGTTCATGGTTAGCTGATCCCAAGTCATAAATGACATAGTCAAAGTGCATGGTAGAGGAAAGTTGCTCATCCCCTAGCAACCAAGAAGAAGAGAAAGTTAGGAAGAGATACTAGGGATAAAAATACATCCTTCCAGGTCATGCCCCCAGTGACCTACCATCAACCAGGTCCCATCTTTTGCAATACACTCAGCTATGAGCTTGTCAATGGACTAATGCATTGAGTGTAGTGCCTCCATTATCTAGTTGCCTTTCCTGTCTCACCTCTGAACACATGAAACTTTTGGGGAACATCTGGATCTAAACCGTAACATTTACCCCCTGACCCCCAAAAAGTTAGTATCTATTTTGTTATGCAGAAAGCATTCAGTCCATCTCTAAGAGTTACCAGAATCTTAACAGTTTCAGCACTGCTGAAAAATCCAAGTCAAAAGTCTTCTCTGAGACTCAAACCTTTGAGGCTCTTAGATGTGGGTCCCTGTAAAAATAATGTCAATATGTCCAACATAAAATGGCACAGAGTAAACATTTCCATTCTAAAAAGGAGAAATAGGGGGATAAAAAGGAATTGAACCAAAGCAATATTGAAACACAGTGGGGCAAACATTGAATCTTGTAATTCAATGTCCAGCATCCAGTGCACATGGTTGTGAGATGTGAGCTTCAAAGGGCTTGGGCAGCTCCACCCCTATGGCCTTGCAGGTTGTAGCCCATATGACCTCTCTCAGCAGCTGGCTTTGATATGTCCTTACAGTTTTCCTTAACAGATGTTCCATATTCCTGACATCTCCAACTTCCTGGGTCTCTAAGGACTGAAGCAAAGTACTTGGTTTCTTTTTAATGTTAATATTTTCAGTTACCATACTCTTCAACATCTTGACTTCACAGGTGTTTCCTTTCTGATGAAGCTCCACATCATTCAGCTCTGTTTTTTGCTCCCAATTCTCACTATAAATCTGGCTAAAAGCAGCCAGAAGAATCCATAAGCCAGCCTATACATTGTGCTGCCTTGAAATTTTCCTCTGCTGGATCAATTAGTTTGCCATATTTAAATTCAGTCTTACAGGAAATCTGAAGACATGGACAACATTTAGACTAATTCTTTGTCAGAATGAAACACATATGGCCTCTATTCCAGTTTCTAATAGCATCGGTATTTACAACTGAATGCATATGGCCTCTATTCTAGTTTTCAATAGAATCTTTATTCACTACTGAATGCCTGGCCTGTACTATCCTCATTCCTATTATCAGTCTAGTTTTCTGAACTCTGATCAATATTGCCCATTAAATGCTGCTTACAACACTGTAAGGCTTCTTGAGACTGCATCTCCAAACTTTCCCAACTCCTCCTACAGACATGTTTCAAAGACTTCTAAACCCATGGTCAGGTACAGTCCCAGTAGCAACACCACTCCTGGTATCAATTTTCTGTGTTATTCAACTTTCCCACCATTGGGATAAAGTACTTGACACCTGCAATTTAAAGGAGGTGAGGTTTATTTTGCCTCACAGTTCAGTGGATTCACTGCATGTTTGGTTGGCTCCAAGGCAGAAACAGCATGATAAAAATGTATGGTAGAGGAGGGCTGCTTACCAGGAAGTAGAGAGACAGAGACGGAGAAAGAAAAAGGAGGAGGAAGAGAACAACGACAATGAGATCTAAATCATAACAAATAATAATAGCTACTTTTTTTCTTGTTACTGCTGCTGTTTGAGTTTTTCTTTTGCTTCTTTCAAATGGTAGATTTTGTACTTCCAAAACAAGTAAGAATGTTTATGGTGCTTTACTCCCCATTACCATGTTTTCTTTTCTCTTCTTCTTTCTTTTTCTAGAGTAATGCTAAACCTTTTAGAACTTTCAATGATACAAATAGCCCACTGTGACACACATGCCATAGGTTCACCAGCACTGTTTTAGAGCAATGTTAAACTTATTTTCCCTCTATGGGTGTCTTTTGCAAGGTAAAGCAGAAAATGGGGAGGAACAGGGAAAATGTGTAGGGGTAATAACTCAAGGTAATCCAAGGGAAGAGTTGCTGACTTTAGCCAACACTTGAAATTCCCCCTACCCCCCAGACTCTGGCTAGTGAAAGAAAGTTGTCTTTAAGGTCTCCAGGTTCTTACTGTTACTACTCAAATAAAGTAACTCAAGCCTCATGCTCTTGTCCCTTCCTGCATGTTTCTTAAGGCTTCTAAGAAATGTTCACATACTCTGGATACCTTCTTATTTCCTACTTTTCTCTATCCAATTAGAGCTTCTTCAGAATCTTGGACCCTCAGGTTTTCTTTGCCCCAAAACCTGGATTTCCAAAGCCAGTGAATTCAAACCCAAATTTGATATGATAACTATATTAGTTCCATTTTGAAGAAGTTCTTAGCTTAATAGCTCACCAGTAATTTCATGAAACACAAAGCTGACACAAACATAGCATTAAGTAACCTGCATTCTTGCACCAGAAAGTATATGGTCTATTAATGTATAACTTGAGATGGCCATCTATGCTAACAAGAAACTGAGCTAAAGAAACCTCAGTAGATCCGGATCATACCAACCTGAGGCAACTGACCTTCATAATGCCTGCACTGCAGTTAAAAAATAACTTCTTGATTTTACTTTAATCCTAATGTTTTACTTCCTGACACCTCTTCTTTATTTGTTGTTATTGTTATTGCTATTTTTGCAGCACTGAGGATTAAACCGAACACCTTGGGACTGAACTACATCTCCAGCCCATTTTATTTCTTCATTCATTCGTTCATTCATTCATACTCACATTAATTCATTTATTTTAGACAGATTATTTGCTAAGTCTCTAGCTCAGCCTGGGCTTGAACTTGTGATCCTCCTCCATCAGCATCCCAAAGTGCTGGGATTACAGGCATACGCCACCACACTCGGTCTAAAATTCCCTTCAAAAGCACCTCACTGGTTTAGATGAGCAAGAATGGTGTTAGGACAAAAGTCCTCTTTCTTCTCATTCAGTCAACTTTTTGAATAAAGTAGTTTTCTTGGCCTTAACATCATGTCTTTTGACTTAACTGGCCTGTCACATGGTGAGCAAATGAACTTGAGTTTTATAGGAATTGTAAACCGACAATTTCCAAAAGCTTTTTAAAAGAGTATTAGCAGAGGATGAGGTCACAAAAGGTGACCACCATTATAGTGCAGAACAGGACACAAAGTGAGATGGCAGATAACTATTCCTAGAGTCCATGGAGTGCCTCCTTTGCAAGGAAATCCCAGGCTGTCCCTGGCCACTTGCTATGACTCTGTAGCACCATTTCTCACTCTCTACTGTACCCTCTCTTGTCATTTCCCAAATTTCAGAATTGTAATTTGAGTATCCCCAGGAAAACTGAAAAGATGTAGCACCAAAAAAAAATCTATTTCCAAAGAAACCAATTCTTTTACAATAACCAGCAGAAAATTTTCAGCTTACATTGTTTTGTCTTTGAGTTTTCTGGCTATGGCTCGAGCACACCCAAGGAAGCATTCAGAGTATCCCCACCCCAACTACAAAAGACATGCGTCTACTTAAAAAAAAATCCAGATCTGCTCTTTTAGAAAAATGGGGTACTGATAAAAACTGTGAAATTAAACTTTTTATTTATAATGTAAGTATATATTTGTGAACAGCACATGGGATCACAGTATTAATGCTTCCCTCCCATACTGGCAATTCTGCAGATGGGGTGAGGATGAGATCGGAGAAGATTTGTTTATCACACATTCCTATCCCACTCCCACACAACTCCCAGGGCAACTAAAGAATTTGGCTTTCTTTCCTTCCCTTTTTCCCTCTCATCTTCTTTCCTTCCCATACATCCTTCTTTCCCAAGTTTATATTTTTACTTATTTTGTGGAAGATTCTAATAGGCAAGAATTAAACTTTAATCTGATGTTGGCATGTCACCCATAACTTAGGGCTTGGTGTAATTTTAAAGACACTAATTGCTTTATATTTTAACCTTGCTTTCCTAGGAAGGAAAGCACAGGCTTTGGAAACTGCTCCCAGCATCCCTTGGCTAGACTTTGGTCAACAGCATCTAGTGAGCTGAGAAGCTCCAAATGTGAATCCTTTCGTGGTGTATTTAAGAACTCTGCTGTATTTAGGCTGCTGCACCTACTATTCCAGCCAGGACCATTCACGTCAAGGTCTGTGAATAGTTGTCCTGGAGGTTGTCTAGTGCCCAGCCTGCATAACAGTACATGGAGTCCCCGGATTGACTCCTGGTCTGCTACCTCTAGCTGTGTGAACTCAGAGAAGTTTTATCTTCTCTAAGCCTCATATTTCTGAACTATAAACCGGAAATGGCAATGCTATCTACCCTTTAAGGTTGCTGAGAGGATTAAATGAGATAAAGTAATTAAAGACATGGTAATAATTGTTAGGTATTACTGATAAAAATAACCAGTGGGTACTAAATTTCTGATACTCTACAGTCTCATTTCTCTGCTCTCTTGGCTAAACAGAGCATAATCTGTCATAGGGCAAGAGCACATTGCTATCATCCACAGAAACATAGTTTTATAAGGGCTTTAACTTGTGTAATTTAATGCATTTTGACCCCCCAGAAAGTTCTTTCATGGTGACAGCGATATTACCAGATGTTTCTGCTAAATTCTGTTGCAGACTTACCATTGTTGTTGCATACCCAGTGCTTGTGTAGGAATCGAAGAGTACCAGAATCAAGTATATGGTAGAAGTGACCTCTGGGTTTTTTTCACTCTTGCCCTTGAACATCAGTTCTGATTCCATGGTGAGAAATTATAGAGACAGCAAAATAGCAATAAAGCAGGAAAATTATAGAACAATGAGTGCCTCAGTGTGAGAGTACAAGGAGGAAGTGTGGAGGGGAAGTGAAAAGAAAAAAGGAAATAATAAGAAGAAAAGAGGTCAGATGTGGGGGTATAAAACACTTGCCTAGCACGTTCAAGGGCCCAGGTTTGAATCCCAGCAATGCCAAGAAAGGAAAAAAAAAAAAAAAAGGAAAGACCTGATGAGAAACTATAATTGTGGGATACCAGAGTCCCATTTGTCCTTTATTAACCTATGTCAAAGTCTGGAACCCATTCAGAAATGGTGTTTGAGGCTATTAATTAGTCACACTCACCTTTGGACTGAGTTAACGTTCTAAATATTGTAAAAAACAAGGGTAATCAGCCTCTCATTACCTGAGGTAGTGGGAACAAATGAAATAAGCGTAAAGAGAAAGAGGAAAAATTAAGAAATAAGAAAGAAATTAGAAAGAAGGAGAGAGGGAAAGGAAGGCTTAAAATGAAAACAACTAGTTACAACTCTTCAAGAATCAGTGACAGGGTAGCTCTGCCTTCTTCTTCTTCTTCTTTTTTTTTTTTTTTTGTTTGTTTTTTTGGTACTGGGGATAGAACCCATGACCCCGGACTTGCCAGGCAGGCACTTGTGTCACTGAGCTAAATCCCTGGCCCTCCTGCCCTATTCTTGATCCCACTCTGGGTTCCAGAAACCAAACTCATATCAGAGACCAAGGACTGCATTGGTTTGAATTCAGTAACTGAGAAACAAATATTTCCTCCTCATGGATAAAAAAGCAACATGGAAGAAGCCAGACAATTCCTGCGAGTCAGTGCCATGCATAGGTCACAGGGAGGACAACAAGATACCAGACCCTTCCTGTTAGTCGGCACCATGCACAGGCCACAGGGAGGACAACCAAACACCAGCCCATCCCAGCACACGAGCTGAGAGACAAAAGCCAAGGTCCCTCTCCCCACCGTAAGTGACCGGCTGATCCAGAGAAACACAGGTTGAAATGATAGCTATTGAAGTAAAATACAATTTAATGCTTGTAGTGCTCAGTGTTTCACTGACTTTGCAGGCCTAAAGCCCATAATCTGATCATCTATTTAGAGGATAATAATAAGCAGTATAGCATCTATGAGGGATCTTCTTCTGAAAGTGGTACCTATAGTTAATTCCCTATTATCTTGTTTTAAAGTCCTGCATTGTTCTCATTGTTTTGTTTGGTTTGATTTTATTCTATTTTGTCTTATTTGATTTTATTATACCTGATAGCATGGGTAGCTACTTCAAAGATAACAAGATATATTATGGTAGCTATTTTGGTTTTACTATTATTTTGCTTTTAAGTCCTGTACTGCATTCATTGTTTTGTTTTTATGAGTTCTATTTTATTCTGCTTTGTTTGATTTTCCTATGTCTGATGGTATGGGCAGCTATTTTGAAGACAAGAGGCATTATGGTAATCATTGTTGATTTCTTATTATCTTGTTTTGAAACCCTGTATCACCTGCACTTTTGTTTTGACCGGTTTTATTCTGTTCTATTTTGCTTGGTTTTATTGTCTTTAAAATAAAAAAATTAAAATATAAGGCAAATAACTCCATGAAAT
This sequence comes from Dasyprocta punctata, assembly GCA_004363535.1. Classification (NCBI taxonomy): domain Eukaryota; kingdom Metazoa; phylum Chordata; class Mammalia; order Rodentia; family Dasyproctidae; genus Dasyprocta; species Dasyprocta punctata. The sequence continues at coordinate 43,028 of RJWM01011389.1, forward strand.
AAAAATAATTTTCTTAAATAGTTGAACTAAAAAAAAGCAACATGATTGACTTTACATATTTCCTTTTCTCTTCAGCAGCAACTCTGGCTAAAAGTATTTTTATTTTATTTTTTAAAAATTTCTCAAACCTGATATATAGATTTATACAATATATAATAATCAGAAGTTCACAGAGTTTTGGAAAATTTGACAAGGTGGTTCAGTTTATCAGATGGGACAAAAAAGACAGGAGAATGAAAACATTTTTTTTAAAAAAAGCTACAAAGGCATTTCCCTACATGACATAAAAATTATAAAGTGTTCCAATGTTGATAAAGAAAATGTGTTATATATTCTTTATATATAATATAAACATTCTTTATATATAAATATGTATACTTTATATATAAAATATATATATATATGTATATATATACATTCTTTACAAAGGACAGAAAGCTGCCATATGTGCAACCTGAGTGAATCTTGAAGACTTGCTAAGAAAATTAAGCCTGTCATGGAAGAACACTGCATGATCCTATTTATATAAGGTATCTAAAGTAGTCAAACTCATAAGAAGCAGAAAGTAGGATGTTGGTTTCAGGGCTAAAAATAGGGGACCGGGAAGTTAGGTTTAAAGTTGTGTATGATGAATAAGTAATAGAGACCTGGGACGCAAATTGTGCACCTGGTGAACAATACTGTATAGTACATTGAAACAATTATTAAGAGGGTGTCCTGGTTACTTTTCTCTCATTGCTGGTACCAAACACCTGACACCCAAAATGAAGGAAGGAAAGGTTTATTTAGTTCACAGTTTGTGGAGGTTTCGGTTAATAATCAGTTGGCTCCAAGGCAGGGTGGCATGGCACTGGGGCAACACTTCAAGGCAGCAGCCAAGCAACAGCAGCCAGAGCAAAAGAGGGGAAGAGCAAGCCTCTTTTCCTCTCTTATATTGTACACAGGACACCCCTCCCCCTCCAGGGTGGGTGTAGCACTCACAAAATCTCTGTGCCCTCCTCTTGCACAGGATGAGGATATTTACAAAGTAAGGATCCTGGCTCCCTGATGAGTCTCTCAGTTAAATTTCTAAACTTCTCAAGTTGACACAATGTATCAGCCAAAACAGAGAGTAAATGTCAAATTGTGTGTTACCACAAAAAAGGTTTCAAATTTACAGAACAAGTGTGCTATAAATGAATTTAATTTAAGCCCCACACTCTTATTTTCATCCATAGTAGAAAATGCTCAATCTTGCCTCTTCATTTTAACTCTGGCACTTGGTTTAAGAAATGTAGTTTTTCATGTAATATAGGGATATGATAAATGAAAATACAGTTTAATATCAATACTTTGCCCAATGCAACACAAACAAATGTATGATTCGTTTATATTAAGTATTAAAATCCTATGACCAGATAGCCTATGACCAATTTTTCTCACTGTCCATAATTACCTTCTATTTGTTTTTTACATTTTCTCTAGGCCTAATAATTCATTTTTACTTTAATATTATTCAACACAGTTCTACTTCCAATAATAGCTTGCCAGATTATTTTGCACTAATTCTGGTCATCTCTAAGATCTGAGGATTCCCACCATCTCCACAGGCACGTGTGTGATCCAAGGTATCCTGCTGGCATCTGCTTCTTGTGGCAGCCTCTGGTAATGGGAAAGTTTAACTGGTTCTCTCTAGACTTGGTTCTTTCTGGTCTCAGGAATCCTTTTGAACTTCACCTCAAGCTTCCTTTTGTCCTCTGGCTCTCTTGTCACTTTTCTACCTTTCTTAGGAGCTCAAGAACTTTCAGTGCCTCCTGCAACTACTTTGGATTGTGGGGCTCTGCCAAGTGCCTCTTGAGCCCATCTGTCTACACACCTCTCTCAGTGGGCTCTTCTAACACCCAGGCAGAGAGTGTCTCAGAATCCTGGCCAAATTCACTAAACTCAAGGCTCCTCTATATGTTCTACACTCTCCTTGACTGAGATTCTTTCAAACATTTCTAGGTCTTTCACATCCTCTTCATCTGGGCTTTTTTAAAGCTCCAGGTGGGTGGAATGTGTACAGTTGCAGCAGGTCGGGAGCTAGTTCCAAAGTACAGTGTCTATGCTTTATTTAGTTCGCTCTAAAATATCCTCTCTCAAACTGCTGTTCACACTCTTCTTTCTTTTCTTTCTTTATCTTTTTTGTAAGACAGGGAGGACAGCTATTTCACATTGTCATACACCCATTTTTACTGTAGCTTTTAGTATAAAATATGCCCAGTCACCACATTCAACATTTTCTATTTAAATACTATATAATATAGAATTATAAGAAAACTTTTTTCTCTTTTAATGAAAATTGAGTCTTGCAAATCAAAAAGTTTTCAGCCTATTGTTTCTACTATCAGTTTAAGATTCCATTTAGAAACTCAGTCACCATTTTTCTTTTCCCTTAGGAGAGAGCCATCTTCCCCTTGCTCAGACATATGCAGTGATAATAACTGTTAAAGTGTAGTGTAGTGATAAAACAAATGAAACAATAATTTGCTATCAAAACAGTGCTCAGTACAACACAGACAAATTTATGTTCAGTTATGAATATTAAAACCTTATAAGCACACACTCTAGCACTAACCTCATAGTTTTTAATTACTATAATTTTGGCCTATACATTTTTTTCTAGGCTCAGCATTTTATTTTTATGTAAATATTCAGTAGAGTTCTACTTCAAACAATAACTGGTTAGATAATTCTGGGCTACTCCTAGCATTGGTAAGAATTACAACAGATGAACAAAATATAAAGTAATCATCTGTTCAGAAAAATCACTGAGAGAGTGTAAATTTAAAGGGCCAAGATCCAAAAGAAGAAATAAACCTTGAAAGAGGAGTTCAGTATTTGGTTCAGTTCCCCCTCAAAGGAGCTGCTGATTCTAAAAGTGAAAGTTTTGCCTTGGTTCATGGAATTCAGAGCTTTTGACACTCTGCTGGCTGGGCAAAGGCCACCAATGTAAAGTGACTCTGGGGATCACTTAATCTTTTTGTTTGGGACCTTGAAAAGGTATACTGTGATAATAAATGTAAATAAAAACATATCACTCCCTCTAGCAGTGATTCTGTATCACAGATGCACATTAGAATTACCCAAGGATATTTTTTTAAAAATCAGTGCCTTGTACTTTTAAAAATATTTATTAAAAAATTTATAAAATCATGCTGATTTAAAGGAACAGTCTTGAATGACATACTTGCCACTTATATAACAATTATAGAAAAACAATTAAGAATGGAGAACAGATTAGTGGTGGCTAAGGGATAAGGATGGAAGGAGGGGATAGGTGTGGCTATAAAAAGATAACATAAGGAGTGAAGGTACAATTGAGTAGGCTGATTGTAGTGGTTGTTATGAAAGGCCAAAGGTGAGGAAAAATTGTGCAGAGCTACACAAGTGTGCACACATGTACAGTGAGTTCATGTGTAACTGATAAAATCTGAATGAACTGTGTAGATTGCATCAATGCCAATTTATTGACTTTGATACTATATTGTACTTGTGTGGAATTTGGCACTAGGTGAGAAAGCTTTAGGAAAAGGGTATAGAGAATTTCCAGTATATATCTTAGTTATATAAATCCATATATATATATATATATATATATATATATATCATCTATATCTATCTATCTATCTATCTATCTATATTTTTTTAACCATTCCAAAAAATCAGTGCCTCACTCCTGACCAATTGAATCAAATCTCTGGAGTGGAGTCTAGGCACTTGCATATTTTTGAAGTTTTCAGTGTGATGTTAATTTGCAACCAGGGTTGAGAATTGTTGCCTTATAAGGGCTGATACTGCTTTTAATAACTTCATAATAACTTAATAACTTAATCTAGTTAGATTAAGATTATTGGGTTTTCTAGGTCTTGAGTATGCTAAGTAAGTGCTATATACTGAGTGACACTCCCAACCCTGATTTCAATCTATGATCAATAGACAGCTCTGCCTCCATGCAGCACAGTCCCATTCCAGGAAAGAAGAAAAGGGAAGGACAAAAGAATGCATCAGCTATTTTGTTCTTCAGGGGGAAAGTAATATTTTCCCAAAACCACTCATCAAACTTCTACTTACGTCTTACTGACTCGAGGGCAATTCCAGTTGCAAAAGAGACTTGGAACTGATTGACCATTTATCTTTCCAGCCTCTAATGTAGAAGAAGGTAAAAGGGAAGGAGACTCAGAATTCTTATAAAGTCAAATTCATTTCAACCTATAATACTTTGCTGGTGGACAGGGTCAACTGGCCCACTAAAGATTTACTCCATCCTCCTTTTAGTGTAATTTTTTTTTGTGTGTTACAGAAACTACAAAGCTAAAAACTATTTTTCCCAAGTAGAGTCCTGTGTTTAGCTTTTGCTAATTCTGTGTTCTTGAGCAAGATGTGGACAACTATTGTGAAGATAACAAGATGCACTATGGTAGCTACTGTTTTCCTAGTGTCCTGCTTTGAAGTTCTGTACCAATTTTGCTGTTTTGTTTTATTTATTTACTTATTTCTTATTTAAGAGAAAAAACACAAATAAAAGAAAGACAAAAAGCAAGAGAGACAAACAAACAACAACAGCAAATCCACAACAGTAACACTATAGGTTTATAAAACAGGATGATACGAACTTGACAATGGTTGCAATATTGCATATCGTTACCTTCAACACGGTTGTTTACATTAACAGATACAGACATGTAAAATTGATCCAATCATATGAGTATTAACTATTCTTTCTCAATAACTAAAACATTCTTGCTGCTTTGTTTTGATTGGCTTTATTCTGTTTTGTTTTGTTGGATTTTACTATCTTTAAAATAAAAAAAAAGATGTGGGAGGAATAAGTGAGCTGGTTTTATTTATATATTTGTTTGTTTGTTTGTTTATCTATGCTTTTTGCTGGCAAGCACAGTAAAAGAAACATTGGCCTTTGCCAGGATTTCAGTAGCAAGTGGTTAGTTCATGGGTAATAATACTTTTGCAAAGCACATACTCTAAGCGATTCAGCATTGCTCTTGAACTAGTAGTAGTAGTGGAAGTAGAAACTACCTGATCCCTATTTCATGCTTCTGAAGTCAAAGCTCCAACAATGGCCTCTTTCAGTGGTAAAAGTAGTATCTATACCTGCAGCTAGTTTTGCAGAGACATTCTGGAAGTTATTTTTGAAGGCCTACTCTGGAGTATTATCTCTATCTAAGCAATCCCTATCCCTAAGTTTCTAATTCTGTGAATTAATTGCCTTTGCTTAAAATAGCCAGTTTGTGTTTTCTGCTGTAAAGCCTGACCTATCTAGGTTCCAAATACTCATACTTAATTTTTTCATAAAATACATACTTAATTTGGAGGGAACCATTCCTTTCCTCAGATTTGACCCAGTTCTTACATTCAGCCTGAGTGAATTTTTATTCCTTTCTGTAAGGTTGATATATGCCTCTCCATGGAGTCACTGAGTTAATTTTCTGTCAACACTGTCTCTGTCTCTCTTTTTTTTCTTTTTTTGGTTCCAGGGATCGAACTCGCAGCCTCGTGCTTGCCAGGCAAGTGCTTGTGCCACTGAGCTAAATCCCCAGCCCAACATTCTCATTCCACAATGTGTGAAGATGTAGGAAGACTATAATATGAGCATGACGCAGGAGCCATTGGTGACCATGGCACACACAAATTCCTGTTAGGTAGAAATTGACAGGACTCTTACGCTGACAGTGTTTGGACCATCATGATTCAGTCATGGGTCTGCCCTCTGGGAGAAATTCTAATTATCTGCTATAAACATGTCTTATTTGGGCAAGTGGAGAGCATTCTGTTCCTTTACATATATTGTAACCCACTTCTTATGCAGTGGATCAGGAGCTTGAGTACCCTCTTAGGACCTGAACAGTTAGTCTCTGGTTGTTGGTCAGCCAGGAATGGCATTTCTTTGCAGCTTCCATTTACCTCCTTTGTAAGTTTTCTAGTTGGTTCAATTTGTGTTGATCTCAGGTGTGAGTAACCACAGAAAAAGGCTTATTTTGAGATAGGCTGTTAGTTTGAAGGTTTTTATTTTACCTGTAGGCCTGTGTGCTCTGTTCTCCGAAGTGTAGGCCCCTTGGACACTGCCATGGGGATTTATGAATCAGTAGCCTCTTTTGAGGACATACTACGTTTAAACAATTTTTTCCTAGGGGTTTGCCTTCTCCCTCTTCCCTCTGATAGAGAAATTTTAAGAGAAAAAGCTTGAGAAAGGCCTAAATAGCTAATATTGACTCTGGCTAAAGGTATTCTTTCCTTACCCCTTCAATTAGCCTCTGCATGGCTATAGAAATTGGCTTTTTTAACCCCCTAAAATTTTCCAAATTGTTAAATCTGTTGTCAATTTAGAGCACCTGTGACATGCAGCATTTCTCCCGGCAAAGCTGCATTTTCTTTCATCTCTTCTAAACTGGCTACTTCTAGGACAAATTAATCCTTCTTGCAGGACTTCGTGGAAAGACATTAAAAAAAAACCAGTGTGTATACTGAGATTGGGGGAAGAGGGAACAGCATTTGAACGAATCGGATTGTTTTTTAAAACTCTCCAGGGTATTCTGGACAACTGGTTACTTTTTTTTCTATTAGCCCACCTCCCCAAACACCCCTACAAAATTTAGATAATCAGGGTAAGTCATCTAACTGCAGAAAAAAAAGCTAAGCATCAGAATCACTAACACTGTTTTCTCTGCTATAAAGTAAGTAATATAAGATCTAACCCAACATTTTCACATCAGTTTTCTGATTTTTTCATAGTTAGAGTTACTAACTGAGCTGCTCTATATTACATAAAATAAAGGGCTCTAGAAATTGCCAATTTCCTGTCAACCTTCCTTGCTAAGGGGTCAATTTGATACTGTTAGCACACTATACTACCCTGGAGCAATGAAACCAATCATAAAACATCATTGTAAAGGAACTGCCACAGACTTTTAAAATGGAGCAAAAACAGGTGTGAACAAATTCTGTTAACACTAAATGTACTTATCGTCTTTGTAGTCAGATAATGGATGTCTCAGAATGAGTAGGTATCAGGCCACTTTGGCAGAGTGGCACATGAACAAAAGACAATCAAAGAAGTAGACCATTTGTCCCTTCCATTTGCATCATCTGACCAAAATGGCTTCCAATAGATTATTTTCATTGACCCGTGAAATAATTTCTTCTGAAGTAGATTGGAGAGAAATTGTTGTAAAATTTACTTAAAGCTGTTAAATTCACCCACAGGCTAATTCAGGCTAATTATCACTTTCATACTTTTACAAGTGAGGAAACTGAGAAACAATGAGGTCAGGTGATTTATGCAGAGTTGGGTATTTAATTCCTATTTAACTGTTAGCTCTGTGATCCTTTTCACACTATCCCAATAATCTTCTCTCCGTAATACCCTTGTCATCCACATTTCAGCATTGCACATCAATAACACCAACCAGGTAGTAAGTATGGATGTGTTTAAAATCTACCTGTAATAATTTCATTGCAGAGCTGTAGAAAGCAAATGATTAGAATTAATATCAATACCTATTAAAGATAACAGACTAAATTACACAGAGGAATACTGTAGTGATAGAGAAAAAACCCCACATACTTTAAGAAAAGAAGGGAATAGGGTTGGGGATTTAGTTCAGTGGCACAAGTGCCTGCCTGGCACGTGCAAGGTTGTAAGTTTGATCCTTGGTACAAAAAAAAAAAGAAAGAAAAGAAGGGGATAGAAATGAACAGTCATCTCTCCCTTTCCATGGGAGAATCCCTACAGATACCAAAATCTGAATGCTTAAATTCCTTATACAAAGTGGGACTTTATACAGTCACAACCTTAAAATGTATTCAGCTCTGTTAATAGCAACAATAACATCAACAGTAGCATTTTTGCCTTAAACTAAATCTCATATAGATACCTCAGCATCGAGCTTTTAGTCTCTAATACTATTACCCATTAAAATTAACCAGGAAACAATGAGGTCAGGTGATTTATGGATGATAGTTGCCTATAATTTGAGGGGAGGCAGAAAAAATTGCAATAGATCTGAAGAACTAGGTCATTGCTAGAAAGCAAAGATGCAAAGATAAAAGTGCTTAGAGGACCAATGACACTTTGAGAGTGTGCTTCATTGAAACTGTAAGTGCTTGAGCATCAAAACGAAAAGGGCAATGACAAAAACGAAAAGGGCAATGACCAAAACAATGAGTAATTAGAACAAATTGAAACTGTAAAAGCCCATGAGTTCATCTTGACACTGAAGGATGGATGCCAATTAAAAGTGACAAGCATAGTTATCATAAAAGAAAAAATATAAAGTTTCAGTTTACTTTTTTATTAATTTTAATAAGTCAAAACATACTGATCTATACAGATTTTTAAAAATTTGCATACTATGAAGTATGCATGTGTGTTTGCAACTTTTTCTATCCTATTAGTATGAAAAAGTATATAAAAACTTGCTGAATATATGAAACAATTCTCCAAAATATTAACTATTCATTTTCCAGATAAGATTTTATGCTCTTTTGTACTATTACCAGGTTACTGTGGTTAATTTCTTCTAGAAGGACATTTTCTGCAGGTCTTGCCTGGGCCATGCATTCATAGCTATGCTCTTAAGGGGAGTACTTGACCTTAGAGCCTGATTTTATAGACACAGAAAAACATTCTCCTTTATAGTAAGTACACCTTTGACCAGGAGATGGCTCCACAGAGCAACAAAAATCATTTGAAATACTGTTTCAAGGCTGATATATGTATAAATCATTAGTGCTGGAAATCTTTTTATCTTCTGTGTATGTGTGTGTCTATGCCACAGGGAGAAAAACCTTGTTTTCATAATCATAATAAATTTAAACAATTAAAAAGAAACCACTTAACATGCAAAATTAATTTAGAAAACTAAATGATAAAATTTTAGAAGCAAATATTTTTCAAGTTCATCATGGAGTTATTGTTAATGTCTATTTCAAAATTTACTCATATTGTGTCTACAAAACAGTTCAACACAGATGTCAAAAGCAAATCATCTGGAATTAGTTGCTGCTGTTAAGTACCAACTATGTAAACCAAGGTCAGGAAAATTCATTTAGACCTGAAAGTAACATGATGTCTAGAAAAACCTATCTTCTAGATAGTCTAGTCTAGATAATCATTATATGATATTTTTATTTTAAAAATATGAATTAAGAATAAAAATAAAAATAAAAATATAAATATAGATATAGCCTTAATGACTATTATCTCAATGAGATGGACTAATTTCCCTTAACATTCTTATATACTATATGTTATTTTATAATCACAGATTTAGGGATAACAAAATGTAACTGTTGTTTTCGTTAGATTTTAATTACACTCTAATCCATCTCTAACCTGGCTGTGCTAAGATTGTGAAGTAGGTTGCTGAAAAACTGAAGAAAACACCCAGAGACAACTTGTAATACACAAAGTTTATTAAAACTTCTACTAATAGGGTACTAAACTATTAGTAGGGTTAATTGAGGGTTAGTTGAGGGTTAGTATTAAGAAAAGGGTCCACAAAACTGTAGATGGATCCAGTGGTACTATCTGGAAGGTTCACAAAGTGTGCATACTCTTCAACAGCACTGGTTGGTAAGTAGATGAGAGATACATATCCATTCAATCCCACTCAGGAGGTCCAATGGCAGCCAGCTAGTTGAATCATTTTGCAGGAAGGTCCAGTGGTCCAGTGGTGGCAGTGACATGCAGAAAATTCAATGTGGGCAGTTCCCAGCATGCTTTTAGTAATACAGTGCTTTTTTTGACAGTCTGCCTTGGACATATTTATAATGTCCCTTCACTTTGACAAAAGTCTTGCCAATGTAAAGGGTGTCTCCAGGACATAGTGCCTAATGTACTATTTTCAAGAGTGATATACTCCATTTCCCCACCCATGTGCCTGAACACTCTTGCAATTTTACTGCATTCATCTGTCATGATTTCCTTTGGGCACTATACCAAAATGTACACAGGAAACTGAATCCCATAAAAAAGTACAAAGAACAAAATCTATGAGCCCTGTTATAAAAGCAAGCAAATGGAATAAAACATATCGCCAAGTAGAAAGAAGTGATTGTAACTAAGCAGAAATAATCAACATTCAGTTTATCTACAATAGTAATATGGATTTGTAACTCATGAAGAGTCAATGAAATATTGTTAGTATTTTTACTAATATATATACACAACATTTTGTATTTATGAGGGCACATTACCCCTTCCTACTGCTGTTAGCATATTCAATGTCATTTTTTCTTCTTTTTTTGTAGAGAGAAACTTTTCCTTTTACTTCTACCTATGTAGTCCTTAGGTACTCCAGTCCCTCAAATATAACTCAGAAAGGCTTAATAATATTTACTCACTTTTATAACAATGGAAGACGTGTTATCTAGTTTCATAAATGAAGGTAATTTTTTTGTGTGTGTGTGGCACCAGGAATCAAACTCACAACTTCACACCTGCCAGACAGGCACTTAAGCCATCGAGCCAAACTCCTGACCCTAGTTTTTTGAGGCAGGGTCGCACTATGTAGCTCAGGCCGGCCTTGCGCCCAAATTGTAGCCCAAGCTGGCCTCGAAGTCACAATGCTCCTCCTACCTCAGCCTCCCGAGTGCTGGGATTAAAGGAGTGCGCCACCACGGCCAGCTAAGAACGTAAGTTTATTTTTTTCTTTTTCTTTTTTTAATTTATTTTATTTTTTAAAATTTATTTAAGCATAAAAAAGGACACATATAACAAAGAAAAAGCAAAAGAGACAAACAACTAGAGTAAATGCACAACAGTAACATTGCAGGATTACAAAACAGGATGATAGAAACTTGACAATGGTTGCAATATTGCGTATTGTTATCTTCAAAATGGTTGTTTGCATTAACAGATATAGACATGTAAAATTGTTCTAATCATATGAGTATTAATTGTTCTTTCTCAATAATGAATACATTCAGCAGTGTGCTCGTTTTAGTTATCTTATATATGCATATATACAGATTTGTATTTTTTCCTTTTCCCTTCTCTCTTTCTCCCTTTTCCCTTCCCAATTACTTTTGCTCTTCAAGCTGTTTTTTACCCTTACATAGTATTTATTATAGATTTTGGATCATATATATTTTTTCAGTTTCTTACACTAGGGAGACAATACAGTATTTACACATGTGGGCTTGATTTATCTCACTTATGAGTATGGTCTCAAGTCGTGACCATTTACTTATAAAAGTCTCAATGCAATCATTCTTAATAGCTGAGTAGTACTCCATTGTATAAAAATACCACATCTTTTTTATCCATTCTTTGATTGATGGGCACTTGGGTTGTTTCCAAGATCTGGCTATCACAAATTGAGTTGCTATAAACATGGGTGCACAGATATCACTGTGGTATGATGTTTTCAGTTCTTCTGGGAAAATGCCCAGAAGTGGGATAGCTGGGTTGAATGGGATCTCTAATCCTAGCTTCTTGAGGAATCTCCACACTGACTTCCACAGTGGTTGCACCAGTCTACACTCCCAGCAACAGTGGAGAAGAGTTCCTTTTTCCCCACAGCCCCTCCAGCATTTGTTGTTGGTTGATTTTTTAATCTTGGCCATTATTTCTGGAGTGAGATGGACAACCCCTGACTTGAAACTATACTACAAAGCTACTGTGATAAAATCAGCATGGTACTGGAATCGAAACAGACCTGAAGATCAATGGAATAGATTAGAAGACACAGCCACAACTACAAATACACTTAGCCACCTCATCTTTGACAAAGGGGCCAAACATGTACATTGGAAGAAAGATAGCCTCTTTAACAAATGGTGCTGGAAAAACTGGCTTTCTATATGCTGTAAACTAAAACTAGATCCATGCCTATCACCATACACTAAAATAAAGTCAAAATGAATCAAAGATCTGAACATTAAAATAGAGACACTAAACTTACTAGAAGACAGAGTAGGTAAAAATCTTGATGACATAGGAGTAGGCAGAGAGTTCATGATCAAAAATCAAATTGCATGGGAAACACTTCCCAGAATCAACAACTGGGATCTCATCTTACTAAAAAGTTTTTGCATGTCAAAGGAAATCTCCAACAGAGTGAAAGAAAACCCACGAATTGGGAAAATATCTGAGCCAATTGTCCATCAGACAAAGGACTTTTATCTAAAATGTATAAAGAATTAAAAGAAATCAGGCCCCTAAAATTCAAGGACCCAATCCAAAAATGGGCATCTGAGATGAATACACAATTCTCAGAGGAAGAAACACAAATGGCAAATAAATATATGAAAAAATATTCAACATCAATGGTCATTTGGGAAATGCAAATTAAGAAGGTAAATTTAAATATATAGTTTATAGAGCAGTTTTCCATCTGTGCCCATGAGTGGTGGGTGTTATTCTAGCTTAATATTTGCTTCCATTCTGTCAAGGCAGCTGTGGAAGTCTTGGGAAAACAGTAGAAGAAGACAGAGGCAACTGATGGTATTTCCAGCAATCTGTTTTAATTATTATTTTTTAGAGACTACCATCTGCATATAGTCTTGATTGTTTTTGGTTTATAAAATTGCTCCCAACTGTGAACATTTCAAGATCTGAGTTCTCCAATGGTATGTCTTTTGATCAGAAAGGATTAAACTGACTCAGGACTAACTTTTGCTTTTTGTAGAATCCTTTGTGACAGTTATCAAGCACTCACATGTAAGAACTCTTAAAATATTTTTGACCTTCTTTGGTAAGGCTGACTCTATTTTGATTTTGACAAGTCTTTGTCTTTATAAGAGTTTCTCTGAAGATATTGTTAATTGTCCTATATTTGTTTTTATTGTCCTTCATTATCAGAATATTGTACCAGTTGTTGGTCTTATTTTTCCCATGTTGGAAAGGAAATGATTGATGATTGAGAGCCCATTTGAGCCACACAAAAGGTTTAAAAGAGTAGTTGTCAGGCTAAGGTTACCTGAAGTCCACTGTTAAATTTAATCTTAACTGTTCTTACAGGTGATGGCTGACTTCTCAAAACATGGATCAGATCATTTTGTTAGGAGTCATACTTCCACAGTAGTTTTTAAAAGCAACAATTACTAAAATTTTAAATGGAAAATGCAAAACAAACCAATAGAAATGAAGCAGATTCATTTTGTAGAGCAGTTTTTAACCAAGAAGCATAAATTTTAGTCATATCATTTTTTTAACAAAGACAATCAGAGAAAGAAGTAATTTGTCTGTAGTATTTGATTCTTTTCCATGAATAGGATTGCAAATATTTAAGAAAAACATCAAAACTGTGAATCTGTGGTTAGAATTTTGATGGCAGTTTAGCAGTTGATGATGAGACAGGAGATTAGGGCACAGCAAAGAGGACCTGTCAATTGTAGAGTCTGGTTAAGCATGGGCACAGAACTACTCCTGAGCCCTGCACTTGATACCAATCTTCTATTTTAAAAAAATTTTTTTACTTTGAAGAGAATAAAATCAAATGAAATAAAACAGAATAGAGTCAATCAAAACAAAACAATGAACATGGTACAGGACCTCAAAACAAGCTAAAAGAAAAACAATAGTGGCTACCATAATGCCTCTTGTTATCTTCAAAGTAGCTGCTTATACCAGCAGGCATAATAAAATCAAACAAAACAGAATAGAATAAAAGCAAACTAAACAGAACAGTGAAAACGATATAGGGTTTCAAGACACAATAATAGATTAACAACAGCCACTGCCTTCCCTTTTTAGACATTTCCTGCCCTTTCACTTTTACAATATCTATCGTGCATTTTGAATTCCACTAACTCCTTTAGTTTTTTATACTAGGGAGACAACACGATGTTCCCCCCATGAACATGTTCTCAAGTTGTATCCATTTATTTACAAGAGCCTCGAGGTTATCTTTCTTTATAGTGGAATACCTTTCCATTGTATAAAAATGCTGTAACTTTCTTATCCATTCTGCAATTGATGGGCAATCTACCCGTACTTTTTCTGGTTTCCTGTCACATAGAGCATTATCTCTCCTTAGATTTTCAGTCTATGAAATTTCTTCCAAGTTAAATATGTTTCTTGTATAAAGCATCTTGATGGATCTTGTCTCCTGATTCACTCTGATTGTGCTTCTTTTTATTGCTGAATTGAGGCCATCTGCATTAATGGTTATGGCCAATATGTACTGGTTTGTCTCTGCCATGCTATTTTCCTGCTGTTGGCTCCCTACTTTTTCCCTCCATTCCCTCCATTCACCCCACTCAGTGATATCCCTCTGCCACTGTTTCTGGAGCTGTGGTCATTTTTCTCTCTCTCTAGAATGTCACACAGTATTCCTTGTAGGGTTGGTTTGGTGGTCATGAATTGCTTCAATTGTTCTTTGTCATGGAAGTATCCTGCTTCTCCATTAATTTTTAAAGATAATTACATCAGGGTACATCAATCTGGGTTGTAAGTTGTTTTCATTCAGGACTTGAAACACTTCACTTCAACCTCTTTTTGACTTGATTAGTGTTGAGAAGTCTGTCATGATTCTGATGGGTTTTCCTATATAGGCGACCTGTTTCTTTTCTCTAACAGCTTTTAATATTCTGTTCTTGTGATGAATTTCTGGGATCATGATTATTATATGTCTGGGTGTAGACTTATTTTTGTTATGGCTAGATGGAGTTCTGTATGCTTCACTTACCTGTATATCAGGTCCTTTTCCCATGCTTGGGAGGTTTTCTGCTATTACTTCTGTAAATAGACTTTTTATGTCATTTGTGTTGACCCCTGCTTTTTCACTGACACCTATTATTTTTAAGTTATTTTTCTTTGCACGTCTTGCAGTCATTGAATTGTTATTTCCTGATTCCTTCCTATTTTTAAGAGATCTTTCCTTCTGCAATCACGAGCTTCAAACCTGTCTTCAGGGTCTGAGAGTCTATCTTCAGTTTCTTTCAAGCAGTTTTGCCAACTTTCAATGGAGCTTTAAATTTCCTGGATATCTCATTGAATCTGCTTCATGTATTCTAAATCTTTTTATGTTGTTCATTCAAGGGTTCCTTCATTTTCCTATGCTCCTCAATTTTTTTATCTATGTCTTCTTTAGAGGTGCTTAGTAATTCTTTTATTATGTTTTTCATTTCTTCTTTTACCTGAAATAATATTTCTGTTCAATTTCTTTTATAGCCTCATAAAGTTGTTTCTGTACTTCAATTGCCATCACTTCAGAAACTTCAGGTGTGTGATTCCCAATCTCTTCCATGTTTACATGTCCTTAACTTGCTCTGCTTGGGTTGGAGACCAGAGACTGCCTTCTGTTTTTTCATTTCGACATTTTCCTGGGTTCTTCCAGACAAGCAGGTAGTGGGGTCCTAGGCACTTCCTGCATTGGCATACCAATCTTCTAGCATGAAATCAAGCAGCTTTTTGATGGTACTACTTAGATATGACATTAAAGGACAGATATAAAAGATGGTAGCCATTAAGCTCATGGCTTCAGTGAGCTTTCTCATCAGCCTGCCCTGCACTTTGCAGAGTATGTTTTTCTTCCTACTTTAGTACCAGAGTACTACTCTTCACAGCACTTTTTCTTTTCCAGCACTTTTTTTTCTTTTATTTTTTTACCTTCTTTTTTTTCCTACTTAAATAAACATCAAACTTTCATGTTCTTTGATTATTCCTCTCAATTCTTTGAACAGGACTGTGAGAGCCAGGAAGGAACTGGTTGTCATCAGTCCTGATAACAATAAGATAACTCGATGGAAGAACAAGATGGCAGAACAGTAAGCAGCAGAGTAAACAGCCTCCCTGAGAGATACCATCCGGATGCTGGAATATAGCAACATGGGGAAGACAAGAAGGAAGGAAGTGGGTCCTCTAGACCCAGGAAGAATCTAAAGTGAGAATTGAAGCTCACAGAAAGAGCAAAAAGAAACACTTAAACAAAGAAAGCAGTAGCTGGTGGCAGCTCTGCCCAGAACTAGACCCACTGTGTGAGAGGAGCTGCTGGAACCTGGGGATGCACAATCAAGGTGCCATGGCAGCGGTGACCCTGGGGGCCTCTGCTGAGAGAGGCAGCATTGGAGGAGAGTGGCAGTGGACAGGGAAGCAGACCTGGAGAACTGTGAGTGCAGAGGTCTTCACCCTCCCATGTGAGGGAGAGATTGACTGGGAGACATCTTGGAGTTGGGCTGGGGACTCCTAGCTGGGCACAGACCAGTGGAGGCTGTCAGGCTGAGCCCTGCCCCTGCGCACATTCTGGGGGGTCACCTTGCAGGTGACTGGCTTAGTCTGGAGACGGTGGCTCTGTGCGTGCTCCAGGGGTGGTAGTGGAGAGTCCGCGGGTGACTGACCCAGGTTTGCAGGTGGTGGCCGGCCTCTGTGCACACCTCACCAGCCATCGGGGAGCCAAGACAGGCTGGGGAAAGGCAGCGGATAGCCTGTAACAGGGCCCCCAGTGGCAACTATCAGATATCCATAATCAGCACTGACTAGAAGAACCATCCTCACTTCAGAGAAATTGCGGCCAATGTGAGGAGTGCCTGGGTCCCCAGTACCCATTTGCCCTGAAGAACCCAGGAATATGTCAAGACAGAGAAGCAAAAGGCAGTTTCTGGCCTCCAATTCAAGCAGAGCAAGTCTAGGAGATGCAAACGCAGAAGAGATCGGGAGTCCCACAACTGAAGTTTCTGAGGTGATGGCAACTGAAGTAAAGAAACAACTTCAAGAGGCTATAAAAGAAATTAGAACAGAAATACTAACTCAACTAAAAGATGAAAAACA
>RJWM01011390.1:0-59980 GCA_004363535.1 Dasyprocta punctata
CGACCCCACCCAGCAGAGACACCAAATGGCCTCTGCCTCTGATACAGGCAAGTGTGAAAAACACAGGAGCATTTCTCTATGTCCCACATTTAGAGTCTAATCTGAGCCACGAAAGGCCAAGTGGGTAGACGAGATGGTGCCACACTTGCTTGCATATACCATGAACTCGCCCCACCGAAACCCTCTCAGGCCCCACAGCACGCTCTTCTCTCCTTAGCCCTTTCTGATTCCATCCCTTCTGGATTGGGGTCAGCCCTGGCCTGCGCCTTCCTCATTGAGGACAAGGAGAATTAGTTTTAAGAGACACCAGTGAAAGCAAGAAGATCTCCCTGTATCCGAGTACGTCTGTTGCCTGTCTAACCAAGTTAAGCTTCTCTTCAGGACATGCGAAGCCTCTGCGAGCCTGACGGCTCTGTGACTCTCTGGGACGAAGCCTGCATTGCCTCTGTCTCCTCTGTGACCACGGCCCCTTGGTCCCTAAGCCCTGTCGATGGATTCTCCAACTGTGGTTCCCAGGGACACATTCTAGGAGGCAGATTAAAGCTTTGGAGCAGAGAATATGCTTTTAAGTCTCTTTCTGGTGTAGAATAGCCTAGAACTGAAAGAACAGGTATGCTAACACGGAGAGGCTCAGAGAGACAGGGGAGGGTGCACATGTGACTGCAGGTGTGCATTTGCAAGCTCTCACACATGAGCATTGGTGTGTGTGTTTCCATGTGCAGGATCATGCTTGACCATGTCTTTTTGGATTAAAAAACACGTCTGAAGATAAAGTAATCCAATCATCTTCTGTGATCTGATATTAGTTTGGTTTAAAAAGAGATGTAAAACCGCTTTGAACAATGGAGTTGGGTTGCGTGCACGGCTTTGTGAAGTGACCACTAAGCACAGCACTTATTTACATGTACCAATTAGGGCGACTTCACTAGAATCCAGGTGCCTTTCCGTGCATGCTTGTGCTTTTAGGCAGTGAGTCAGAGTCCAGAAAAGGCCTCTGAAGAAAACATGGTTTTACTGAAATGGGTTTGAAGAATAAACAGTGAGACTGGGTAGAGAGAGGAAGAGAGATGTCTTTCTGAATAAGAACCAATTTCTGTTATGTCTTATTCCCTATGTAGGCGGGGGGAACCTCCCCACAATGTACATACCTACCCCCCAGAACCGTGACTATATCACTTTATGTGGCCAAAGGGACTTTGCAAATGTCCTTTGTGGAGGACTAAGGGATTCTCTAAGGATATTACGTAAGATGATCCAGGAAGCCGTCATGGAATCGCATGGATCCTGAAAAAGCAAGAACTCCTCCCAGCTGCGGTCAGAGGGTGATGTGACTGGGGTGAGCTGGTTAGAGCGATGCAGCGAGGCTGGCTTGGAAGTGGAAGTGGCCATGAGCCGAGGACTGGGGCCACATTTATTTCATTTTATTTTTTCCAATGCACATGGCTTTATTTCTAGATGCTACAAAAGAACAAACTTAAAAAAAGAGTCAGCTATGATGGTACACACCTGCAATCCCAGCACTCAGGAGGCTGAGGCAGGAGGATCACAGTGAGTTTGAGGCCAGCCTGGGCTACAGAGTGAGACTTTGTCTCAAAAAAAACAAAACAAACAAAAAGACAAACAAAAACACATGAAAAAGAAAAGGAAAAAACCACCCCAAACCAAAAACCATTTAGAAGCCAGCAGACTCGTGGTCCCAGAGACCAAGTCCTGTAATCGCTTCCTTCGACAGGAAAGCAAACGGGCCCAGCGCTGCTCACTGGTTTCCTAACCGTCTCCTCCTGCCCACGCCCACTGCTCACATTCAGCACTGACCCAAAGGGACTACGAGTACAAGAATGGGAAGTCATGTGTTCCACCCACGGTGCTTTCATTTAATACCATGCGTGACTTATAGGTGAATATGTGTTTTCATGAGAAATTTAATCTTCCTTGTAAAATTCAGAAAAAAAATCTACTCTCATTCATTAAACCTTGACTTTCTCAAACACTGTATTTCTTCCCTTGGGAGTTAGGTCTGACTGACACCTACCTGTGAAAGCCAATCCTTGCAAAAATGATAGTCAGTACTGAAGCAAACACGGAACGCAGGCGATGAAAATCTACCTAAGCAGAAGCTGGACTGACCATCCCGAGGACCGTCTGACCTTCACTAGGACACATGTACGACGCAATCCGAAATCCCCATCTGGGAGCTTCTTCAGTTTTCTTTACGGAATCCCACAGAGTCCACCACTAAATGAGCGTTTCTGGCCAGCGGAGAGGCTGGTACACTTAAGACACACAGAGAACAGGATGGCACAGCGCTGACCAGCCCGCTCCCGCGCGTGTGGATACTCACGGGCGGCCCTAGGGCGCCTTGCGGTCCCGCGCTGCCCGTGATCCCGGGGACTCCGGGTGCTCCGGGGATGCCCTGGGAGAGAGGTGGGAGACGGGACAGCAGTGAGAATCACACAGGCTCATCTAGGACAACACACAAGCCCGAGTCACAAACGCACAGCGACAGCGCCCCTCATCACCAAAACCTCAGGATTCTTTGCTTGTTTTTGGTCCCAGAGACCAAAAATGACAAGGTGGGTTTTTTTTTCTTTTTTTTTATTTAAGTCTCCATACTCTTATTTAGATATGGTTTTTTTACATGCACACCTCATCCGTGTCCAAAATCAGGGCCAGTGACTGAATGGCTTAGAGAATAATTGGGCCACTAGCACATCATCTCTCTCTTTTTTCTTTTTCTTTCTGTCTTTTTGAGACAGGGTCTCACTATGCAGTTCAGGCCGGCCTTGAGCTCACTTTGTAGCCCAGGCTGATCTTGAACTTGCAACAACCCTCCTGCCTCAGCGTCCCGAGTGCTGGAATTACAGGCGTGCACCACCACACTAGGCTACGTCTTATCTTTAAAGGATGTTTGAGGACGAGTTCAGAGCCAAGGGACGAGTTGACACTCCACTACCACGGTGGCTGCCAAGTGGAAGGTCTGGCCAAAGAAAATGTCCCAAAAGAAACACAGGGCTCTAAAGCAGGACACTACCCAGTGGCTTCTGGAAATACTCACAATTGGCCCTGGGGGTCCTGGAGGGCCGGAGGAGCCGTCCTTTCCAGGAAATCCCTGGAGAAGAAAACACTGTGTGTCAACCAAGGGGCTGCTTTCCATGGCTCTCGGACAGGCTCACTGAGCTCCTCCTGCTACTTGGGAGGCAAAGCTTCACTGCTTGCTCTGCACTAGCAAGGATTCACTGCTTTTGGGCTCTTCCTGGAAATTGTTCTTGGCAAGACTCTTGTGTCTATTGGCACCATTAAATCGTCCAGGGCAAGAATTTTAGGTGTAAGAAATGCCACTTACAAACTTAGACAGGAATTTGTTTCCAGAAAGTGTTTCTACCGAACCAAGCACAACATAGGAGAAGGAGGACCGATTCTCGTTACTTGATGAGCAGACAGAAAGATGGGTTAGCGTCTTCCCTGACCTAGGTATCGTGAGCAAGGAATGCGTGCAGTAGTGTTCGAAACCGGCCATGGGAGAATTGTACTACCTGAAGTCCTGCAAGTCTTCGGGAGCAGCCCAAGGGGACCGCGGGCTGAGGGGCAGCTTCCAGCTGTAATGGTACAGTGTCGAGCCTGGGCAGCCTGGCCAAGTATCTGCCTCCGTGAGCTTATGCATGGAGACATGTTTATTAACTGTTCCATGTTAGAAGGCTTAAAGGCAGAAAACAAATGGTGCTTTTCAAAATAAAAACGTCTTCCTAAGTCACTGGCTATGTGTGTGTGTGTGTGGGTGTGGCGGGTGTTACTTTTGTGTGAATTTTTGAGTATTAAAAATATATAACGGCTGGAACGGCTTCCTCTTACATGGTCATAGTTTTTAATTGTGGTTGCAGGACTTTCCGGTGGAGTTAACATGACAGCACATCTTCAATCCCAATTTTTATAGCAGGTTCATAAAATTTTGTTCAAAGCAACCCCCTCCTACTCCAGGGACAGAAAAACTGCACTCTTGCTGCCTCTCCAGCTTCCTTCCTGACTTTGCTGTCCCTTATGTTGTCCGTGAAGCTCTGCCTTCTGGGGACCCTATCCGCATTCTCATCCTGTCTCTCCCCACAAGCTGTAAATGACAGTAAGGATGCAGTGGCAAACGCAGTGGTGCGTGTGTGGAGGAGGCGCACGGCGAGGAGGTGAGCGGCTGGCCTGCAGACCGGGACGGCAGCTGTGTCAGCGAGGCCCTGCCATGGCACTCCCTGGTTGCTTCTGGACATTAGCAACCCTAACAACAGAGCCAGCCAAGAAGGCCGGGGTCACCCACGGTCCAGTTTCCCTCTCTGGTTTGGACCCATGGCTTGGTCATGTCTGCTCGCAGTTAGCTTGGAGCCACAAGCTCAGGGTTAATGCTGCTATAGTGGGAAGGGGCTTGTGTTTCTCTCTCTCTTACCACGTGATACCTTTGTCTTGCTAAGACACAAAAAGAACACCCTCCTCACATGCAGGCCCGCAGTCCTGGACTTGTCGGCTTCCAGAACCACGATCCAATACACTTCTGTTCTTCATAAATAATCCTGTCTTACATCCTCTGCTTCAGGAGCACAGCAAGGACAAGCCCAGGCTTACTGTACTCTCCTGCGTCGTCATGAGCTGTGGCAGTGCCCCCAGGACCACCCTCCTGGGCAGTCAGGTGACTTTCTGTTTGCTTCTCTGGTTCTCGTTACGCAGTTTAGGCTGGCTTTGAGTTTGGGATCTTCTTGCCTCAGCCTCCCAGGTGGAGGGATTATAGGGCTGCCCCACCACACCTGGCTGAAGGCAACTCCTACGCAGGGCAGGCTTGGCCCCCTGCTCACCCCTTCATCCCA
Source organism: Dasyprocta punctata (assembly GCA_004363535.1). NCBI lineage: Eukaryota > Metazoa > Chordata > Mammalia > Rodentia > Dasyproctidae > Dasyprocta > Dasyprocta punctata. The sequence goes on from RJWM01011390.1 coordinate 4,842, forward strand.
GGATCAGCAGCAACAGCAGAAGTTTTTCATAGAGAAGCCACGATCTTGGTGAAAAGAGCATTTTTGCAAAACAGCATTTTTGCATTTTATAATGAAAAATAATTGGCAAACTCTAGCTTGTGATTCAACTTAAGTGTAATCAAAGTTCATTGACTTTTTTTCAGCCAATGACAGCTAAACTTGTGTTCCCCTTTCCAAAACTTTTCTGTATCCATAAAATGTCCATTTCACATCAGGGAACCAATCTGAGAAGATGAGTGTTTTTGTTTTGGTTTTGTTTTTTTGAAGATGACTGTTTATGAATTGAGCAACCTCATACAAAAAAGAAATCTTTAATTAACAACAAATAATGAATACTAAGAAGGAGAAACTTAGTGGGAATCTCTTCAGCCAACAAGTATACGTTTCTGAAATGCACAAAATCAGCCACCCACAAACATAAATAGCTCCGAGCATTTTTCCTTTTTTTATATTCTCACCTCAAAATATTAATATACACCCACAGCCCACATCAAAAATAATTTCTGCTGTAAAAACTTGAAAGGTTTTTTTATAGTGTGTTTCTGAAAACATTTGGCTCTGAGCAAATGATTAAGTTATGATGAGCTATGGTTTACCTGCAAAGCAAAATCTAACCTATGATCTACTTTGCAAATCACTAATATTCTAACAAACATTAAATGTACCTATAGCTCAAATTGACAAATCAATGTTTCATCTAATGAAACATTTATTCATTGGCATTTTCAGTTTTCTTTTCTATACTGTACAGCAAATATACATATGCTCTCACCTCTCCACTCTGAAATGTTTTTTGTTTTGTTTTTTGTTTTGGAGTCAGGGTCTTGCTATGTAGTTAAGGCTGGCCTTGAACTCACTATGTAGCCCGGGTTAGCCTCAAACTCGTGATCCTCCTGTCTCAGACTCCTAAGTGCTGGGATCACAGGCGTGTGCCACCACACCTGGCTGCAATGGTTTTCTGTAGCCCCTTTCAAAGTTTGTATTTCTCAAATTCTATGCCTATGGCATCTAAAGGATGAAGCCCACCCACCCACAACTCATGTTACAACCAAAATTAGTCAGAAGCCAGCACGCATGCGTGCACAGAGCTCGCGATTGTCCCACCAGCTGGACTCCTCTGAGCGGCCACGGCAGGGACCTGCTAAGTCCTGAGCACCCGGCATCTGACGTACTGGACTCAAGCAGTGAGGGCTAAAGAAACACCTGAAGGAGGCCCGCGTGCGGTTCAGCCCTGCGGCGTGACCGGGCCACCCAGCTGGCCAGGGTGGCTGCCGGCCATCAGAAACAAGGCTGACCTTGCAGTCAGGAGTAAGGCCAACCACCGGCTTGCGAGACCGAGCAGCAGAAACCACAGGTTCTGCGGACACTGGCCCGGGCAGGCGACCTAGACCAGTCCTTACGCGTGACACCCTGGTGGGTCTCCCTGGGGAGGCTTCAGTGACTCACACACACGCGTGCATTAGACACACGTGCCTGTGCAGTGTATGTGTGCGCTGAAACAAACACACATGTTCTACTTTAATATGCACTTATATTCTATCTAAATACACACAGACAAGTAAGCATTTTAATAACCTGCAGTGACGACTTCCTACAATTAAAGAACACTCAGCATATTCTATAACGAAATTACTAGGACATGCCATAAGCCTTTCCGTTTTTCTGAAATCGAACTGGTTATCGAACTCTTCAAACTTTTTTTACAACTATGCATTCCTAACTTCCACCTCAGATCTTTGGTATCTGGGGCTCTGGGAGCTCAGGAATCTGTTTATCAAACAAATGAAGACATAGAACAACCTGATGATGTGGGTGGTAGAATCGCAGCTTTAAAAATACAGAAATGCTGTGTCTGCCTCTTCTCTAGCATTAAAGCCAGAATCAAAAGCAGAGGCGAGTATTTCTGCCAGGCCTGTGCCCCAGTGGAAATGACCTGAAAGTTAACCAGGACAGGAAACTAAATACCCCAGTGGCCATTCCTCACTGTGAGCAGGTGAAGTGGGAAAGCGATCAAAGCATCCTATTTTCGTACACCAAGTTTCGATTCTGACTTCACCAAGGAAGTAACCCAGACTGGGTCCCCGCTGCCCGACAAAGGCAGGCGAGGTGACGTCAGGGTTGAAATTCTACTGATTAAATCTCTCTTTCTCACAGTTGCCAAGTCCCACAAGGATGTTTAGGAACACGATTTCACGGCAAGGAAGGGTGTGCTGCAGGGCCGGAGTAGGCACACAGACTGGAATCCAGGCCCCAGCCCTTCCCCGCGGCAGGCGGAGCTTGGTGCCCCAGCTCTAGTCTGGGTCTGTGAAATGGGATCACAGCTCCAGCAATCACGGTCCTCCTGAGGACGGAGGAGCCAGCACTGTAAGGCCCTGCACACACTCAGGAATGAATGGGCACAGTTGCCGCTATTTTTATTAAAATAATCCGCCAAGCCCCAACGGCAGGATGCTGTCAACGCGTGGCTCGCTGAGCAAATGTTTCCCTGGGATTTCATGAAAATCCACCTAGAGCCCCAGAGAAGAAAATCAAGCTGCTCCCTCCACCGGCTCTGCGATGCTATCTCTGTTTCCCTTCCTGAAGGAGGAAGGCGCTCCCGGGGATAATTATTGTGCAGCGTAGGAGCTCACAGAGGACCCTGCAGAGACTCTCGCCGGCCTAACTCAGCCCAGGGGTGGAAGCCAGAGCGACTGGAGCTCAAGTTCCCAGTGCGCTTGGAGCCCAGCTCGCGTCTGCGGCAGTGGGGCCTTCGGAAAAATGCGGCCTTTGTGCTCCTCAAACCCACATTATTACCAAGCGTGCTTCAAGTATCCTTGCAGGGTGGAAGCCAAAAAAGTTTTTGAAAACGCCGATTTGCTTTTTCTTTAGGCTTTTTTGTTGTTGTTTTTCACAATCTTCTGAGGCATCTTCACATAACAAGGGTAGGAGGAAATAGCCTGACTCCTGTGGTGAATACTAATAACAGTAGCTAAGACTGCATTTCTTTACAGAAATGCTTTATATAAATTAATCTGCACAATGACCGTATGGGTCATGTGATTTTTTTTCCTGCTTTTCATAGTTGAGGGAAGTGAGTCTAGGACCTGGTCTAGGGTGGGGTGGCCAGGGTTTAAACCCAGGTGTAGCCAGCCCTGAAGTCCCCAGCCCTGAGGTCCCCTGGTCAGCAACCTCCCAGACCGGTTCATACTGAATCCGGAGGCGGAGAGCCTTCTACAGAGTTTCACTCTGACAAAGAAGGAAGGCAGGCCGCGCTCGTGACAGGGGGTGCAGACACACTCACTGGGCGCAGAGGAAGCACCCCAAATGAAGCAGCTTAACACTTGGAATTTAGAGATTCAGCCCCTCTGCAGGGCAGAGAAATTACTCCATTCCAGGCCTACAGAAAAACATGTCTCCTCATCATTTTTATTTCTTCTCTCTCTGAATTTTAACAAAACCATATTAAGAACTGGAAAATAAAATAATGTTAAAGTTTTTTTTTGTTTTTTTTTTTTGGTGCTGGGGATCGAACTCACGACCTTGCGCTTGCCAGTTTTAAGGTTTCTATTGGTAGTTCTGGTCAGCAAACTAGGAGTCTCACCGTGAGTGGCTCTTAGAACTAGAAAAGAAGCTGGTTTTTCTTTTCTATTTTTCCTTCCAGTTCTTTCTCTGACCCCATATCCCTCTGCCTGCCTGCCTATCTACTATCTATCATCTACCAATCAATCATCTACCTATCTATGTATCTGTCTGTCTGGCTCTCATCTATCTTCTACCTATTTACCATCTATCTGTCCTCTCCCTGTCCACTCATCCATCCGCATGTCAGGCATGCGAGTCTCGCCTCTGCTCTCCGGCTTCCCTAGGACTCCCTGGCTGTCCCAGTGAGGGCTGAGAAACGCACCACACATCAGAGGCGCCCAGGTTTATAATGGAAAAGAAAGACGAGCACAGAACGATCTTGGCCGGAGAGGCTGGGCTGGAAGCCAGAGGCCAGACTGCTTCGGCTGCTGAATGTGGAACTTGTATCTCGGCCTGCAAAGCCAGTGCCTGCGCTGTGCTCTGGGCCTCCCAGCCGGGTGGAAAGCTGCTCAACGTGAAGAAGTCCAGCTTGTGCTGGAAACCCGCTGTGGCCGCAGGCCCAGTGCTGGAAAAGAGCTGCTGCTGAGCGGCCAACCCTCCCTGGGGAGGAGCCAGGGTAAGCCAGAAACACGAGAGGAGCAGATGTTTTGTCTTCCTCCGTTATGAGCTGTGAACCCTCCTGCCTCCCGGGGAAACTCCGGGGAGACACTGGCAGCGCTTCGGCAGAGAGCCGTCAGCCTTTCCCTGCCCGAGCTGAAGGCTGAGGCGACGGCGCTCGCAGGTGTGAGCCCTTGCTGTCGCTAAGGACAGGCAGAGGTTAGACAGGAAGGCTGTGCGGTGGGGAAGGCCACCACCCAGGGCACACGCACTGACCAGCACGCAGATGCCACGGAGCTGGGAACGTGGCCGGACATGGACTCAGCCTTCAGTGCAGGCCCCTCCTTCCCCGCCTAGTGCAGGATTCACTCTCGGGGGTGGGGGAGTGCACGGCACAGCACCACTGAGTGTCCAGGTGCTGAGACCAAAGGAACAGAACAGCTTTGCTTTCCTGGGCCCTGGACAGACCAGCCTAGCTGGGGAATGTTCTGGAAGGCATAGGATGCTTCAGCTTGATCGTGTCAACTCCGCTGGCTTGAGGAGTCGCCCCGTGGGGAAACACACTTCTAGTGTGTCTGGGTGGGTCGTGGAACTGGGGCTTTGGGGTCCATGTCTGTCCCATGTCCCCTGCTTCTCAGGCCCTGGTTCCCAGCTCCACGAGCGAAGCAGCTTTCTTAGCCAGGCCCTTCCGCCATGAGGGTCCTGCCCTGAAGCCAGCCGACCACTAACTGAACCAGCTGGAACTGGGAGCCAGGCTGAACCTCTCCTCCTTTGGCTGTGGGTGCGGAGTGCTGTGTCCCCTTTCACTGTCTGCAGCGGTAGGTCTCATCGTTCCGTCTGCTGTCCATCTGTGACATGCCGTGGTGGCCACTGTGCCTCTAGGCCTACAGCCAAAGCAGGGATTATCAAAAGGTGTTGGATCTTAGTACCTTTGAAGCAGCCTCTCTTCTCCTCTGCCCAACTGGAGAGACCTGGCCCTCTACGCAGTGAGTCTTCCGGGCTGGTTCTCATTTTAAGTCTGTCTACTCTGACTCCGGGTCCTGGGCCTCCCCGCTCACAACCCTGCTAAGGAACAATCTAATTGCCTTATAACTTTACTACCCTTAAGCCTGCAGGTCATTTGACTAAATATATCCAACTAAATAATTCTGTTTTCACCACCTTCCCCTCTTTTCTTCCTTTGGTATTCCAAAAAGAGTCAGATGTTTTCCTGGCCCAGGGCAACAGTCATGCTCTGGAACCTAACCCTCCTTCCATTCTCTCAAGGTAGGTAATTTAGAAATTGCTTCCTTTAGCAACAGTAATGATCTCTTCTTCCAGATTCTCCTCTGCAGACAGTCATGAGCAACTCTTACCAACTGGATGTAGTATATGCTCCGCTAACGAAGGGTTGATTGAAAACAATTGATGTGGTCCTTCCCTCAAGTAGAGAGGCTGTTGCACACCTCCAGGGGCACCACCGTTTGAGTTCCTGTGAATGGCAACCCCTGGACTTACACACTGGCATGGTGTTGCCCCCAAATACCTTTTTCTAAAATGTTATCAGGGGATTCACATAATGTCTGAAAAAATACGGCTCTATAATGAATGAGTGAGTACCCATTGAAAACCAGATGAAAAAGCAATTCCTTTCTTATTCCAGAAGCATTCAAAGTAGGAAGCAGACACACCCTCAAAGTTTTATTACCAGAGAGATGTTTTATGCTATCACAGTCATTTTATAATGCCTTGTAAGATATCCAAGTATAGATATCTTATCATTTTATTTAAGAGTTTGGATCCTATAGAAGAACACAGCATGTTTGGAAGAAAAGCAAAATATTTATAAAAAGTCCAAGTTGGCACATCGATTCTAAAAGAAAGCCTTCCAAAGTCCAGTGATTCCAGTGTTAACCCAGCACGTCTCATTTGGGAGTTCTCTGCCAAGCCTGGACTTTATGCATAGATAAATCAAACAAACTCACTCAACCAAATCTTTCGACTTGCCTTTTTCCAAGCTTCAGGAATCATGAAGGAATCTAGGTGTGTAACCACACAGGATCTTAGCCCGAGCCCTCGGCCAAAGCACATAAATCCTTGTAGACACCCCCACCCCACCACAGGTCCAAAAGCCCCGCAAGCAGCTCCCTTTCAGAGCCCCTGGAAACGTGCCCCGAAACACGTCTCACAGACAGATTCTGCTGGGTAAACAGAGACTACACTGAGATGTTAGGCAAATGCAAACTGGGTGTTTAAACAAAAAGAAGGAGGGATCTAGTGCCCAACACCTGCATTTCCACGGCGGGAACAAGGCCCCTGCTTTGAGCGGCTCGGTCGCCCTCAGCGGAGCGGGGACTGTCCGAGTCAGAGCGAGCCTTCCAGCCCGTCGTTTGCTCCCCTGGTGAATAAGACAACCTAAAATCCCGAGCCATAGGGTTGTTGAGTTCCTTTCGGTTTGTGCCTTGAGGATTTGAAAGAACTGGGGGAAACGCTGTGAAACCAGCGTGTGCAATTCGGTGCAAACTATATTCAGGTTTAGAAGCCTTTGGAAAAGGGTGTTGCTGATTTGGAAAAGTTGGAGAAAGTAACGGACATATTTTTTCAGTGCTGGGGGAGGGTGGCCATGGAGGACATTGGTGAGTGGAAAGAGACGCGGCATGGGCAGAGTGGAGACTGGCAGGGCAAGAGAGCGGACAAACTCTGGCTCCGCTTCCTTCCCTGAACCTTGCCAGCAGCAGAGGGGCGGGAGAGAAGCGAACTGGGTCAGAAGCAGCCTGAGGCGAGTTCTTACCCTTTGGCCGGGTGCACCATCGCGTCCTGGCGAGCCCACGCCTCCAGGGACACCCTAGGCAGAACCGGAGAGAAGACATTCCCAAACCTACTGGTGTAAGGGGGACCCTCTGGGATGGAATCCAGACCCGAAAGGTACGTCCGGGTGAGGAGAGCCTCCCACCCAGGTGCCCCGGCCCACTGGTGTGGCTCTCCGAGGGCCAGCGCCAAGCCCATGGCTGACCGCACAGGCCCAGCCCTGGGTCCTTGGCAAAGCTCGAGAGAGCCCACAGCTGTCACCGAAAGATACAGACACAGTACCTGTGGCCCAGGAAGGCCGGTGTCTCCTTTCTCTCCTTTCTCTCCTGGCATTCCCTGAATAGCCAAAAGCACACAGTCAGGTCTGCAGGAGTAAAAGCTTGGTCATTTGTCCTCCTTCCGATACTCTTAACACTCAAGTGCTCCCACACGGACATCTGAATGACACACCTCACCTCCCGAATACACTACACCATTTAGGTAAACATTGCCAGGGACTGAATCTCCCTAATACAGAATGGTTTCAACACAGCGCACACATTCGCGTGTGACCCAGCCACACTGTACAGGCATGGAAGGGGCCGATGAATATTTCACTAGCGTTTGTAGTTTAAATTTTTAAAATCTCACATCTACATAGACTTGTTTGGTTTCAGATTTGGCTAGAAAAGCACAGGAATAGAATACAAGCATAGACATGCAAGCGCATAACCTAGCAGATAGTAAGACTGCAACAAATACTTGTTGTTAATAGTAGTAACCACACAGATTGATATATTAATAGTTTCTAAAATATGAAAAACTTTTGGAAGGAAAACCCAAAGAAAGATCACTAAGAAGGAAGCTCTCAGGCATCTGGTGGCTCCGAGTGTTAATTACAGATTAGTTTTACACTTGAACTCTAGATCTCCATTAATGAAGATGGATAAATGGAATTAAATTTGTTTTTAATGGCACAAAGGCCTGAGCTACATAGTGCGACCCTGCCTCACAAAAACCAGGGCCGGGAGTTTGGCTCAGTGCCTTAAGCACCTGCCCTGGCAGGTGCGAGGTTGTGAGTTCAATCTTCAGTGCCGCAAAAAAAAATAAAATAAAATAAAAATAAAAATAAAAATAAAATAAAATAAAATTAATGGCACAAAGTAGCTTTTCAAAGAAATGCAGCTGTGTAACTGACATGATGGAAAATCTAAGACTCGCTTAATGGGCTGCAGTTTGAGGCTAGCTGAGATAAGAATCATAAATCAGTGACTTTCATTAATCTTCGGCCGCCATTATTACAAATCAATAATGAATAATTAACTTTATGTAACATTACTTTCCCATAGTTACCACATCCATTAGGAATTTTGTCAAACAGGAAAAGGGCTATCCGTGTGTATGAAGCCCTGCTTTCCTTCTGTAGAAAGAACACTTGGGGGATGTACCACCTGTTGCACGTGTACCTGCTTGTTGTAAGAGCCCCACCTCTGAGCAAAAAATGGGCGGTGAGTAGAGCTACTGAGTGGACCCCATCAGTGCTCGCTTTCAAAGGGATGGGGCTCCCCACTGGGGCACAGCGGACTCTCACGGCAGAGTCATAACAATAGAACCCATGTGAGTATTAGTGTATCACTCACCGGCATTCCTTGAATGGACAACCCGCTTGGTCCTTGGGGTCCCGGGGGGCCCTGAGGTCCTGCAGGGCCTGATTCCCCCCGAGGGCCCTCTGGTCCCTGGAAGACAAGGGAGAAATTACTGGGGACCTGACTGTGTAAGGATGAAGTTGCTGACCATAAAGGGACCTCTGGCTGTGTTCAAAAAGCTCATGTTCACGGCCTCTGAAGGCAAAATGCACAGCAGCTTCAGGGCTGAATCTCTCACAGGATTCCAGGGCAATGAACTGCCAGCCTAGTTCTCCTGGGTGGTGAAATTTACTGCTGCAAAAGTCTTTGTTCTAACTTCTCAAGGTCCTGCTCAGTCTCCTGCCTTTATCTCAGTTATTGCTTTCATTTTCCTTCATGCCCACCTCACCCCAATCTGTTTGAAACCCAATAAATATGGGCAACCCAGAGAAGTCTCTGTCTTATCTCCAAAAGAGTCCTGACCTTCCTGGAACCCAAAGCCATATTACTTGTCTCTTATATTAAACTTTTACCATACCCACATTTTAGGAGACTGGGGGCCTGGCCAACCTCCCAATAAGAAAAATCATCATGGAAGAGACCTGACCCCTCAGGGATATTTCTGCTTATAGCTCTTAGAATTTATCCACTTACAGAATTTTTCCTAAGACACGAAACATTCAGAGGATAACCAGACTCCAAACCTCAAATGATTCACCTCCCAAGGCAAACATCACCAATAAGCCAGGACAACAGGCAGAGTGGATTACTGCAACTCATTTTTGCATAATGCAGCATTAATTAGGTAAGTGACTAGCCCACCCCCCCAACACTCCAGGAGAAATTATAAAGACAGAGGAAGCGCGGAAGTTCACTCTCCTGGTCTGCAAAGTCTTCAGCACCGAGGGGAAGGAGATGAACCACCTCTCTCCTCCCTCACTACTGGTGACCCTGACCCAGCACTCTCTGCCTGGGACCTGGGCATCCAGCTTGTTTTTCTCCACCTTGATCCTGCCCTCTCTGCCTCTTCAATGCCGACAAATGGCCCTGGAATTAATATTATTTGATTTCCTTTCTTTTCAAGACCAGACATCCCTTGCACCTTAGCAAGCTGACTTCTACACTGAGACCTTGTCGTGGTTTAACTGAATCACACCAACTCTGCAATCTTAGACCCAGAAAAATCTCTTATTGCCAATCTCATCTTCTTCTTCCCTGCCTCATTCTATGATTCCAATGAATGCTATTCTTTTATTAAACTAGAATTCTGATACTTGGATACCATCTTAATTTTTTTAATTGACACATTAAAACTGCAGATGAATGGGGTTCTATGTGAGGCTTCGATGCATGCTTAACATAGCGACCTTCAGTTCCATCTATGCAACATGAATGGAAGTTTGTGACATCCATTTTACGGCTAAACAGGGGTATGGAGGTCTCTTTCCCTCCACTTCCTCTGGAGGGCTTATGTGGGTCACATCCGAAAAGCGAGACTGGTGTATCCATTACTTGGAGCAAAGAACAGAGAAGACAAATGCATAAAAATGCTAATCACGGACTGAGTTGTGTCAGGGTAACTCCAGGCTCAAGGCGAGCGGCCCAGCAGGGGTGGATTTGGAGTGCTGAGTCCAGAGGGGAGGGTGTGTTGTTAGAATGAGAACGAAAACTGACAAAAACCCAATGAAGACTGGGCAGAAAGGAGAGGGAGAAAAAGCCAGGAAAGACTCCAAAATGGAGAAGCCTGAGACTTGGGAGAGACTGAAGAGGAGGTGGGTGGCTCTGTCCGAAGGAGGACAGCACTTCCAGCAGAGAGGGGTCCGGGCCGGTCCCCACTGGGGCAAGGGCGACGATGAGGACACCGGGGCCTGGGGAGCTGGTACCGAGGAGGTAAACCGTGACTCTAACACCAGCACTTTCAGGGGCTCCTGGGGAACTGAAATCCTGAGTGGGCGGAGAATCCCTGGGAGGAGAGGAGCCCAAGTGACAACCGCTCTCCCAGGAGGCACGGCAGGTCCAACCCAAGGCCTTTTAAAACAGCCCCTCCCTCTGAGGGAAGAGGAATTGTCCCAGGCTGCCCTAAAAATCTAGAATACCGTTAGCGGATGTAAGTAATGAAAATTCTTTTTTTTTTTTTTTTTTTTTTTTTTTTTTTTTGAGACAGGCTCTCGCTGTGCAGTTCAGGCTGGCTTTGAGCTCACTTTGTAGCCCAGGCTGGTCTCGAACTTGAAACAACACCACTGCCTCAGCCTCCTGAGTGCGGGGATTACAGGTGTGCACCACCAAGCCCAGCTACAAAATTCTTTCAAAATACTTTTATTATAACATTAAAAAGAGGGCAAAAAAAAAGGCTGGCTGTGGGTTAGACACATCTTAATATTTATAACTCTTGAATAATCTATTAGTTACATATTATGGAGGAATGGAAAATAGAATAGGGCAGAAAGTAGGTGGCCCATTTTATTCTGTAAAATCAGAGACAAAAAAATGACCAGGAGAAGCCAGCAATGCAGTTGCCTCATGCTTCTAAATCCCTGCTACCTGATGCAACAAAATAAAAAACCATGGGTACTGGGGCTTTGCTGTAGGAGTTCACCTGCGCCCACAGCGGCAGATGTGAGATCAACCTTGTCTGGCAAGGCTTTTCCCGTCTTCCCCATCACAGTCAGCGTGTGAAGCAGCCACACGCACAGCGGCAGGAGAGGCTGATCAGGGCAGCGGGGGAGCCGGGGGTCGGCAAACCCCTGCGGCGGAGTCTGCTCCGGGATCCGAGCCATCGCCCAGGGTAGTGCTAGGGAACAAGGGAGCTGGCCCCGGCACCCTGGAGCTCACCCACGTGGAGGGCAGGGAGCCCAGGGCACCTGGTTGGAGGAGAGGCGCCCGGAAGCACAGCCGGCACTGGGGGGACTCAGGAGATCCACCACGTCCGACCCCAGACCCAGCCCAGGAAGGCGGTGTCTCGGGACCCGAGCCTGGAGCCGGCGGCCCGGCCCCCACTGACTTCCTCCTCTCCCCCGTGTTACTGTTACCTCTGACCTTGTGCCATCTGTTTGCAATTGCACAGCGAAAAGGTCTGCAATGCGCTCTCCTCGATGAATAAACGCTATGCGAATTTCCCCAGGAACCACACTGAAGCAGCGAGCTGGGCCCTGTGGACGGGAGCCGCCCGTGGAGAGCAGAGTGACAGTTTAAAGGACCCTGAATGCCACGCCGCCCGGGAGGCCAGGCGTTCTCATGACAGCAGCGCCTGAGGGCAGGTTTTCAAAGGGAGGGACCCGGCCAAGCCTGGACTTCAGGACCAGGAATCCTGGGGCAGATGTGAGGGCTCAGAACGTCAGGCCACTGGAGAGGGAGGCAGAACATGTGCCAAGAGCCAGAGAGAAGAAGGCGAGGCCTGAACTTAATTAGTGGCTGGGATTCTGCCCGTCCTTAAAATGCCTTTGTGCAAAGTAGAAAAACATGTGTCTCGACACGGCTTGGCACAGCCTTGTCCCCTGGTCTGGGCCCTTGTGTGGTGTACAAGCTGGACCATCATCCGCGGTGGCTCTGGACAATGAGAATGGAAAACACGGCTGTGTATTTGATCACACACTGTGGTGAAGGAGGAAGAAGAATCTAAAACGTGAGAAAATACCTGGAAGGGACTAATGCTGTGTTGGCTGTCTACGTGATTCCTTTTAAGACACATTTTTTATTACAGATGGGGGAAGGGAAGAGCGGACCAGGGGCAGAACCACCTGGCAGGTTCACCCACCCATGCCGTTAACGCTCATTTATTAATATTCTTTGTGGTTCAAAAGCACAAGTCTCTCAGAATAAGGAAAAGGGTTAGACCCCAGTTTCATAAAAATTCAGGAGCTTTAGATTACAAGGGCAAATGGAATAATGATGGAGAGAGAGGGAGGGAGACAGAGAGACAGAGAGACGGAGCACATTACCTTTGGACCCTGTTCACCTTGCTGGCCCTTCGGTCCACGGAGCCCCGGACCACCCTGGGAAACAGATGTTAAACATTAGCTCCGACACCACCCTCAAAACAGTGTGTTTCATTCATTTTTCTTAATGACACGGGATTATGTCATATTATTTTACGTAAAGCCCACACATTGTGTACTGGGGCACGTTCATTATGATCCTTACCTGGAAACCCGCCTCCTCACTCCAGCACTCCCTGGAGATGATTTCATAGTTTGCGGAAACTTCCTATGCCAAATCCTCTTAAATTTCGAGAAATGATAGGATTTATTCATTTGGTGCTTATATTGGACTACTGTTATGAATAAGAATAATATATATGACTGGCCTAAAACGATACGTTTTATAAAGGGAATTCTGAAGGTAAGTTCTTCAATTAAATTTTTTAAAGCCCATGAAAATAACAGCAATGACATTTTCTTTATTTATTTAGAAATGCAAATAGTTAGACTAGTGTTTCTGAAACTTCGGTTGTTTGCATTTCCCCGTAAGATGTCTGATCTGTTAATGTACCACCTACGTTATTACTTAATAGCGGTTTCAAATAGATATATATCTACCTATGCTATTATTAATAGCAGTTGTTATGTAGTTGTATATGTGTATGTATTCCTTGTGTGTATGTTTACTGTGGGCCTAACCATGCGGCTGTATCTTAACTGACTGTTACAATTCGGTAAATCTATTTTAAGAAGCAAATGTGATTGCATCACAGTAAATGGGGAAACTGACTGCCTGCTGAAACTATAAGGTCACCTTAAAAGTTAACACGATGAAATGATGGTATTAAAGTCCACTTCTGCTGACGACTGGGAGGCGGGAGTTAGCTCTCCGGTCACTGCGCAGGTGACAAGGTCAGGAGGCCATGTGACTGACTCCGACAGGCTCCTCTGAGCATGAGGATGGGAAGATTCTTGAAAACGGGGTCGCGCACTTGCTGTGCTGCTCCCCTTTGTTTCTCTCGGCGTCCCGATTGCTAGCCATGACTCCGCACCATCAGCCAAACACTGCCACTTCTGGAGGTGCTGGCCAGGGGACCTTCAAAGTTTCCTCTCCGCTTTTACAACTACTTCAATCCACTCCTCCTCCTCATTGCTCTGCTTCCTGATTTGCTTTGTTCTTTTCTTAAAATTTCTTTTAAAATGCATTTTTATTAGCACGCATTAATTTTACAAAGGAAACAGTTTCACGGTGGTAATGTCATACATATACATAACCTATGAAGTTGCATCCATGTACAGATGTGTATCTGTAGAAAACTCCTATGGGATTACTTTGGTATCATCTGCTGTGTGATTAAACATGTGGTGTGGCACTGCTGGACCCAAGTCTGAAGTTTTTAACTTAATATTTTAGTGGTATTTTTTTTTTTGCATTGATACACAAAAGTGTAACTCATTAACTGTTGCATAACTGGCCAAACCTTGGACATGTGATCGTTTATTTGAACATTCTTCTATTATTTAAAGTTTTGGTGTCTTTGGTTTGGTTTTGTTTTTGCGCTCACACAATACTTTGTTGATTAAACAGTGTTTTAGTTAATATCCTCAAGTATCCCTTAAACAAATATGGTAGTGTTTCTCAAATACCAAGAAGTAGAATCAGAAGCAAAACCTGAAGGACATGCAGATATATTCCTAAATGGTACTCCAAAATAGCACTGCTAGTTTGTACACCTGCCAATGGTTTAAAAGGGCGCCTGTTTCCCTAAATGTTAATCAACACTGGATATTAGCAAACTTTGCATTTTTATTAGCCTCACTGTAAACAATACTACCTTATTCTTATTTTAATTTTCACGTTTCTGAAAACTACGATTGCATATCTTTTTTATAATTGCTTTCCGTTTTTATTTTACTCCATCGTTGTTATCCATTTAAACACTTTACCCAGGTTTTCCTGGCTTGCCTGTACTTTCTCTTCACTCTGTGGACATTCTGCACATATCTGAGTGCTACCCCGCTAAGGATCGTGTGTGATGTGTACGTACGTGAGTACGTACATGCCGATGGCCACGAGACTGACAGATGTCAGAGGTTATACATGTGACAAACTGCACTCCGTGTAAGGTGCTACTGGCTGATTACCTGACAGCTTTTCCTTCCCCTCCTCTCCCTGCTTTGCTCCCTGCTATAAAGACTAGTACAGATACCCACTTTCCCAGCTGTTCTTGGCAACCAGGAATGGTTGTGTTTGCCAGTTCAGGCCGATGTAAGCAAGGGGCAGCCGTCTAAGGAGACCAGGGCAGGGGACACAAGATGCCCAGCTCCTGCAGGACGCTGTGGAGGAGCTGCCTTCACCCTGGGCCCCCTCACCCCTCGCCCTGTCAGACTATGACACCGCTATGCAGGTCGAGCTTCCTGATTCTTGCAGCCTATCGTGGCCAGGGAACACAGGCACCTATCACAGTAACTTGGGCTTGGGCATCGTAAGCGGCTGGTTTGAACTGAACTGAAGGTTTTATCCAAATGAGGCTGTCTCACAGATACACATGCCAGAAGCAGCATTTCTTAAAACTAGGGGCCCACTGGTTTTAGACTCCTAATTTACTTTCCACTTTTGCCCTAATGCTACTCCCTGAGCACATGAGAAGAATTCAACAAATACAAATTTATCTGATCAATAAAACAGAATGGAAGAAGCAGGAACCCCAGGCACATTCATCTATTTAATCTTAGACAAAGGAGACAAAAACATACTCTGGAGGAAACATAGCCTCTTTAATAGACGGTGCTGGGAAAATCAGATATCTTTGTATGTGGAAGACTGAATCTAGACTGGTATCTCACCATGTACTAAGCTAAATCAAAGTGCATCAAAAATCTGCATGTTAAAACAAGGATTTAGTCTGCTGGAAGACAGAGTAGGTACAACTCTTGAAGACACAGGTGTAGGCAAGGACTTTCCCCAGTGGCACAAGAACTAATCCCAAAAATCAACAAATGGGATCATAACAAATTAAAAAACTTCTAAGCAAAAGAAACAACCAACAGAGTAAAGAGACAACCTACACAATGAGAAAAGAAAATTGTGTCCAAGCTACTGCTTGGACAGAGGACAAACACTGAAAACATACGAAGAACTAAAAAAATTTAGATCTCCCCAAAATAAAAGATTCAATCAAAAAATGGGAAACTGAAATGAATAGACACTTCTCAGAAGAAGTACAAATGACCAACAAATACATGAAAAAATGTTCAACATCTCTGGTTATCAGAGAAATGCAACTTAAAACTATACTGAGATTCCATCTTAACCCCAAAGAATGATAGTCACCGAAAAGTCTAATAATAAATGCTGGTGAGGATGTGGGGAAAAAGGACATTTTCTACATTGATGGTGGGAATGCAAACTGGTGCAACCACTATGGAAATCAGTGTGGAGACTCCTCAAAAAATTAAAACTAGAAATTCCATTTGACCCAGCTATTCCTCTTTTAGGTATCATACCACCTTTTAGGTATGATGTTAAAAATCATGTTATAGGAATACATGCAGACCCACATTTGTAGCAGCACAATTTATAATCGCTTATCTTGGAAACAGCATATATGTCCATCAATAAATGAATGAAAAAGGAAAATGTCTTTATACACAATGGAGTATTCTACTGCCCTAAAGAAAGATTAACTTGAGGGAGGTAAGCAGATGCAACACCAGAACATAATGTTAAGTGAAATAAGTCAGAGAGACAAATTTAAATATTGCATGATTTCTCTCATATGAGAAACACAAATATATATGTATTTGTATATATACATATATATATATATATAGAGAGAGAGAGAGAGAGGGAAAGCAAAGTAGAAGGGAGATAAATAGGAAGTAGGGAGAAGTTCAAATACTTCCCCAAATTATCTATTTTGTGGTTTCAAAAATATTTAAATATATGCTAATTTGTTTCATTTATACTACTAATTTCTTTTAGTTCATTGAAAAGAAAGTTGTGTGGTATTATCTGTTTGTTTCTTTCTTGGAAGAATCTTTTTGTTCTATGTCTTGCACTCTAACTACTTTGAAGATAATGATACACATTTATTAACTATTGTTGTTCTCTTACTATTTTGTTATGAAATCTTGCTTTATTTGTTCATAACATAAAAAATTTTTAAAATATGAGTAGGTAAGTATAAAAAATTCATCTCTCCTCTTATTAATAAAGGGTTCACCTAGGAAAAGGAATGATTCTTCTACTGTGACTTCCTATAGATCTTTTATTAGTGCACTACACTACTGTATAAGTCTTGGATAGAAAATAATCAGAATTATGTTTAGTTCCCGGGCAGCATTCATTACATTTTGTTTGGGATGTGGTATTCTAAACAGTTCATTATTCTTTAACTGAAACATCTGATGGTACCAACAGATTCACTCTTACATCTTTTATTTTTCTTTTAATTAAGAGCCAAATTTTTCTCTTTCATTTCTCTTCTGCTACTTGCTGGTTTGATTTGTGGGTCATAAATAAAAATATTATGCTTGGTTCTAGTATTAGGGAAGATGAAAACACTTGAAAATCCTCAAGCTTCAAATGCTTATTAATACAATAAACATCGTTATAACTAAAAACGGAATCCTCCCATACCAAGAATACAGAGGAACAAGAGTATGGTAGAAAAACACACTGAGCCTGACTTGGGGACACCACAGAACTGGTGTCTTGCAACCAGAGACACTGAAATGCGAACTCAGGTCCAGGACAATCAGAGAGGGGCTGAATGTAAAACAACTCTCAAACCCGTGATTGTGAAAACTATCCTCTGTATGAGCTGAAAAAAAAAAAAGAGAGAGAGCGACACACTGGCAGTTGGATGCTCAAGTGCTCTTGTTGCAGTAGTTAGGGGAGCAGTGCCCAGTATCTCCCCTGAGAAAGTTGCCTAGAGTCTGATTCTCACACAGACTGACTGAGAGAGTGCACACTGCCTACGAGGATAGAAACAGAAGCGAGTCAAAGCCTTAAGGTAGATTCAGTGAGCCGTCCATCCGGGAGCTCAGCAGGAATCCAGTTCAAACACAAGCTCAAAAGGTCACCAGGGGAAAGTATAAGAGATGTGAACTGAAATGCACACCTCAAAGCACACATAGAAACAAGTTACTGTGAGTAAAATCAGCAGAAAAACAAATGGAAGAACTGGAACTACATATACCACAAATACTGAAACTATCAGATGAAGAACAAAAACTGTATTTAATGTATTCTTTAAAAATTATCTTGAAAATATTAAAAAAGTAACTAGATGACATAAATCACCAAGAAGATTTGAAAAGGAAGTAAATATAGTTTCCAGATATGCAGAAAGCAGTAATTAAAATTAGAAACACATCTTCCAGCCCTGCTTGATGCCTTAGGACAGTGTTACCAAAGCTAGGTTCTCCTCGCCAGGCTTTCTCTCTACCGATCTAGAAGAGGAGAAGGCAGCTTCCACTCAGGGCCACACCCATGGCACAGGCCAGAATACGGGCATGAGCTCACAGGCTTCTCAGATATCAAGTCCCTTGCTGGGCGGCCGGGTGCAAAGCCAAAGCTTGGAGGAAGCGGTGGGGGCTACTGCGGGGGACAATTAGCAGTCTCTGTAAGGACCATCAAAACTGCAGGCTGACAGCATTTTACATGAACCGTACTAGCAATAGCTTCCCATTAAAGGAAGATCCAGAGGATATGAGTAAATGCAGAAATAATACTGGGAGAAATGGTGAACAAGGAGATATCAAATGCATAGGCCAGTCTCAGGAAGTATTGATTTGTAACAATAAATAATAATAATTGAGCTGTCTAATTCATGATGTTGAAAACATTACTAAAATACTAGATAACAAAAGAAAGTGAGTTCTGAAAGAATGATTCATGACAAAAGAATATCCAAAACTGTAGAAGACCAAGTGGACGGCTCTCCTTGAATGCAGAACTGTTACCTCCGCATTAATTAAACTGGGCCCTGTCTCCGTGTACTGATATGCATAGAGCTGGCTAAGCTATATCCTTCTCCCTTCAACTGGCTTTAAGCAGTGCAGACAAGGCTAGCTGAGGCACTGATGTGTAATCTTTGAGGCCAGCCAACGGTTTCCTGTTTCATCCCATGGTGTTCTCCATAAACAGGTGGACACAGTGGATGGCAGAGCCACACCCCTCCAGGAAGGTCAACTGTGTGTGTGAATATCAATTTAACAAGCTATGACTTCCCAGGGCACAGAAGTTTACATATCAGAAACTGAAGCAACAGCCTCCTAAACATTCACACGTTACCCTAATTAGCTTATGCAGACTGGTCTTTTTGCATTTCTTTCTCCCTCCCTCCCTCCCCCTCTCCCTGTAGGAAGCCCTGGAGGAATTGTCCTCCTGGCCCATGTGAAGCCCTCACATGATGGAGGTAGGGTACACAAGACTCAGAGGTATGGCCAAGGTGCGACAATCGAAATGTCCCACAGAAGAGAAGCCACAGGTCAGAGCCCACCGCTGTACAAGAGAGAGGACGGCAGAGTGGGAGGAGCGGTACTGCTAGGACGCGTGGAGACTGGAATGTGAAGCTCGGCTCCTGCAAGCTGTGTTCTTCAACAAGTCACTTACCATCTCTGGATCTCTGGCCTCAGGCTACTTATAGGGTTAAATGCAAAACAGTCATTCAATACACTTGTCAGCACGTTACATACACAGGTGATTGCTACTGATCTCTTTCCTTCTTCTTTCTTTCTGAGACAGGATCTCGCTATGCAGTTCAGGCTGCCCTTGAACTCACAGTGATCCTCCTGCCTCAACCTCTGGATTACAGGCGTGGCCACCATGCCCGGCTACTAATCATTAAAGAACATTAGAGGTTAAGGAAAGGACTTACCGGTGGGCCAGCCGGACCCAGGGCCACTTCATTGGCTGCAGGACAGTTGCAGGAATGGGGGAGTTCAGGACAGGACTGGTCATCCCTCTGAGGAGGAAAACACAGTGAGTGCAAAAACTGCTAACAGGAGAGTCTATATGATGGCTTCCTGCCCCAGAGGAAATGACATACGATGTGTTTAAAGTTTTTAAGTGAGCATTAGGCAGGAAAGGCAGTGACCTTCCACTCCTCATTACTTGGGCTTTTCTGCATGGGCTCCCTGTGACTCACTGATAACCATCACCATGGAAGGCTTTGTTTTTGTTTTTGTTTCTGTACCAGGAATCGAACTCAAGACCTTGTGCTTGCCAGGCAGGCATTGTGCTGTTGAACTATATCTCTGGCCTCCTGGAAGGTGTTGCTAGAACTGACCCAGGAAACTAAGTGAGGAGAGAAAGCAAGACATGCATGTGAAAATTCCTGGCCACTGTTCAGTTCATTTACAGGCACAGTACTCTATGCACTAACAGTCTGGAAAACTTGATGCTCTGATCTTTTTTCTATTTCAAAGAATAAAAGAAAATATTAATGGAATGCTCCATCAAAACAACCACATCTGTATTGAAACCAAAAAAGAAGTAAAACAAAATAAAAACTGCTTGGACCTATCAATTCCCTGTGACAATTCCACTGACTGCTTACATTCTGTGGCTGAAAATAAGAAAACAGTGTTGATCTAAAGCTCTGGTGTTGTAGTCATCTTTTTTTCTCAGGGAATCCTGTGGCCATGTGACACTGCAAGACAGACTAATCTGAATCTATCTGGATGAGTCGCTGGAACACAGAGATGCCTATGTTCTCCTCCCAGAGAATTTATACATCTCTAGTACTAAGGTTTATACACAGATGGCCCGCCAAAGCCTCATGAGTTACTAGTGGGGTTTTGGGAGGTGACAGGATCATGGGGCTGTGATGGTTATCCATGGATTGGTCATCCTCCCTCCCTGCTTGCTGCTTCCTGCTGCCCTGCCATGGACTATTCCACCTCCACCATGCTGCCCTGCCTTGGACTGTTTCACCTCCACCATGCCGCCCTGCCATGTACTATTCCACCTCCACCATGCTGCCCTGCCTTGGACTATTCCATCTCCACCATGCTGCCCTGCCTTAGATTGCTTCACCTCTGCCATGCTGCTCTGCCATGGACTATTCCACCTCCACCATGCTGCTCTGCCTTGGACTGTTCCATCTCCACCATGCTGCCCTGCCTTGGACTGTTCCACCTCCACCATGCTGCCCTGCCATGGACTGTTCCACCTCCACCATGCTGCCCTGCCTTGGACTGTTCCACCTCCACCATGCTGCCCTGCCTTGGACTGTTCCACCTCCACCATGCTGCCCTGCCATGGACGGCTTCACCTCCACCATGTTGCCCTGCCTTGGACTGTTCCATCTCCACCATGTTGCCCTGCCTTGGAGCTGGTGGACTGTGCACTGAAACCTCTACAAACTGTGAGCCAAAAAAATCTCTCCACAAAGACATCCAGGGATAAAAATGGAAAAAAAACCGAGAAGCTCTTGGTCCTCAGGGAGAACTGGAGATGATGTTTCTTCTCAACACAGCATAAAGTTCTGAGTACTTCCTCTTCCAATTTCCAGCCTATCTGCATTTAAGCATAACATCCAGATCCCTGATTTAAGTCCTCACCAGAGTTGATTAACAACTTATTTAGATGGAAAAAGAGTAAGTTAACTTTCTTCTCTGACATGGAAAAAGAGTACGTTAACTTGCTTCTCTGACACAGGCTCCATGTGTGTACTGTCTGCAATGAGCATTGAAACGCACTGTGTCTTCTTACAAAGCCAAACACTTCAGACATTATGAAGGCTGCTCTGCACTGGCCTCCAGGTTTAATTATGAAGGCTTGAGCACGTCCAGCTATAGCAGGGTGCCCCATCACAGCCCAAGTCTGCTGAGCAGCCTAAAATAGGAACCCATTTTTCTCTCCTATAAATGCAGACTCTCACATATGAATAATGAGAAACGCTTCAGTTTTCTAATAGCTTTGCAGTCTACGTCCATCCCACCTGAAAGCGCCTGCTCTTGTTTGATAGCACTGCATAGGTTGTGCAGCTTAGGACTTTGGTCCCAAAATTATATACCAGAGTGCCCTGGAGATACATACATACATATATATACATATATACACAACTCAGAGGGACATAGTGGCTGCTTTAAAAATTCAAGAGAAACAGCAATAAGAGGCCTTGTTTGGCCTGATGTGAATGATCAGTTCAGCAGTGTACGTTGGAACTGTTTTGTGACATTCTATACTTGCAAATCTGGTTTCTTGGCAGTCGCTATGATGAAAAGCAAGTGCCATGGGAGAAAGCAGTGTGGAAAAAGAAGTGAAAGAGACACTTAATCTCATTCCAAGACATGAAAAATACTGGGTCACTCAGTTGGCACACACATCCTGTTACTAAATCATTGTCATTGTTTAAGAATAAACACCAGGCATGGTGGCACATGCCTGTAATCCCAGCACTTGGGAGGCTGAGACAGGAGGAGTGCTGTGAGTTTGAGGCCAACCTGCTCTACACAGAGACCTTGAGCCCGGCCTGGACTACCTAATGAGGTCCTGTTTCTAATAACCAAAAAGTAAAATAAAATAAAAATTTTGTATTTTTCTTTAATTCATACTCATCATTTTTGAAAGAATTAAGAGTCGCTAGGAAATAAATATTAAGCTGTCAGTAAATAGGATCCGAGATGTTTTGTAAAGGGGTCTTCCGATGTTTCTCTGCCTAGGGCTGCTGTGTGTGGTCTGACTGATTTTTTTCTGTTTCCATCTTAACCCTTTCATAATGTTAATTAGCATCCCAAAGAGTAATCTCTTATATAAATACTGGGAAGTGTCATGCCATCTTCAGACAAAACTAAATGTAATTCTAAAAATCTCAATAGAGATAAAAGAACAATTCTTACCAGGCCCGGAAGCTCACAGCATTGGTCTTTATTGGCCCATGAGGTGGAGCAAAGGATGTCAAACATCTGTAACTGGAACTACAGTTTTAAAAGAAAATTAGGATTTTGTCAGATATGCTTGTGTTCACAGTTAAATTGATTTCATATGACACAGTACTATATACTTCATAATACCAATACATTTATAATGTAACATTATTAGTATATTTAAAGTAAATCCAACAATATCAAACTAATTTTGTTCATTACATATGGAGTGATCGAAGATTTCACCCATGACTTCTCCAATCACTATCCAAACCCCCTTACTCAGCACAACTCACTCTAAAGAGCCTCCCTCGGGAAGCTACTCCCAAATATCTCTCAGTCCCGTGACACTCCAAGTGTCTCCTTAATAGTTTACCTTCCACCACACAATGCAATTATTTATGTTCACTCCTACTCAGGCTCTTCAAGGGACAGCTTTGTGTCACCCAACTAACATGTGGCGTATAATAAACTTCCAGAAGCAGTGTGGACACACAATGGAATCCTACCATGCCACAAGGAAGGACAAAGATGAGTCACGTGTGGGAAGACGGATGCCTGTTGAAACCATCACCTTAGTGAGCTAGATCAGGTACACAAGCTGAAGTATCACATGGTGTTTCTTGTCGGAGAAACCCGAAGAATAATTAAAGAGTGAAATAATAGATAATGGGAAGTAGGGGGACAGAGGTTTTTAAATATTATTTTAATTTTATATGTACAACCTTTCGATCCTTGATTTTCTTAAGGTGTAGGTGTATATCTAAAACAGAGGCAAAGGAAGTAGAATCAAAATAAAAGTGACAGCACTGAGGACAGAAATATACCAGTTGTTTATTTCTATGATGCTATCATCTATTTAAAATTGTAGCTGAAAAATCCTTAGCAAATAACAATAGCAACCAACACTCACTGTGGCAGTTACTAGTCTTTTCTACTAAATAGGACCTGAGCTTAAAAAAAGCTTAAATAATTGAGCCGCATGTTAAAGCTCTGCTCTGGTTGGGATGTGCATAGCCTAAGGAATGTGTGGTTTAAAGCGTGTGTGGTTTATTTTGCAACAAATGAAACTTTGGTCTAATGTTTGAAATACAGATAGTCTGGTCTAACTTTACAATGCCATTTCATCCGGGGACACTGACTCAATGGGTGCCATTGTGATAGCGTTAGATAACGTCAGCTGAGTCTGCGAAACATTCATCCATTAAGAAATTTTCCATTTCTGAATAAAGCCCTCAGTGTAAAAACATTTTCATGAATGGAGAGATTTACTTAAACCAAAGGCCTTTCTCTCCCCCAGTACGCACCCAACTTTCTTAAAGTTGTTCAAATCAGCACTGGCCACACAGTCACCTATAATAGCATAATGCCTGCATACAAACCCCCAGCTAGACTTGCACCCTACAAAGTCTTTGGGATTCTTTATTCAAGGGCTTGAACGCCCACTAAGTGCTGGGGAAAGCCAAGACTATCACTTGAGGAATGCTATTGCTTGAGGAATGCTACTCCGTGGGCTATCGTTCCTTTTGAGAGCTAGATGAAATCAGCGTCTTTTTCTTTGAGTACAAGAAATTTATTCATCATTGTTTTGCACTCATAACATTTTAGATTCTTTGAGGCACATTTCTGGGGATTGATTAAAAAGTTTTTTAAAAATCACTCTGGCTTTCATTCCAAAATCCTGGACAGAGGTATTTGTACAAATTCTACAGGAAGTGACAATAAAGAGCCGATAGTTTGCATCTCACATCGGAGCACCTTAAGATACAGGATAATGTGCTACAAAATAACCCATGCTTCAGGCAAATAGTCAAGCATTTTTTACTTTTGTGACTTTTTTCTTTCTTAAGTAACTGAAAATTGTAAAAGATAAGTCTGCACCAAAAAGAGACACACACACACATACAACCTCCTACTTTCATTTCTTGTAATCTTTCAAGGGAATATGTATTCAATTACAAATGCTCATTTTTCACTGCTCGACTTTGCTGGCTGGGTGTAGCACAAAAGGCAAGTCATTTGGGGTCAAATGTTAGCATGAAAATAAGATTAAAATATTTCTCAGTAGTTGAGTCATTTGATGAATGAATGGGAATCAGAATGTGCCCCCATCTCCAATTTCACTAAGCACAGATTTAATCCTTTGATTTCTTTCTAACATAACTTAGCTATAATTTAAAGTCAAGACATACTTGAATTTTCATAAATACAGAACTTCCCAAGGCACACAAACGCCTACAGAAAAAGTCCCAGTGACCTAACCCATCTTTTGCTTTTTACTTGGTGACTAACTTTTGTTGACTCCATCGCAAAACCAAAAAGTACGCAGCATCCGCCACCTGTCAGCTATTGAACTGAGAGATTGTGCTTGTTCTCATCCATTTATTGAAACCGAGAAGGTTCTTTCTGAGTCAGTTAATGACTGGTATTCTTGTTGGCGGGGACTGAAATGTTTCAGCAGAGACGCTGTGGGGGAGGCTTTGATCACCACCTCATCCCAGGCTGTTAGCCCAACCCTGGAGAATTTTTGTACGGGACAGGGGGCAGGCAGGGCACGTGGCGCTGTAGGTACTGGATTCCCTGTGTCTGAAGTTCTTCTACGGCACCAGAGTTGGACCTGCTGAAGCAGGCGTGAGGACACAGCAGGAGGCCTGGGGAAGTCGCCTACAGCTCTCATCACACACTTCGCCCTAACTTCTTCAAGCCCCAGCATCTGTAGAATGGGGGCAAAATCAGACCTCTTTCTAGGGTTATTAGAAGATTACACTGATAATCTCAGAAAACTCCATCCTTCCTAACCTATCACTGGCATCGGATAAATCGTAGCAGCCATTGCCACTCTACAGGTTAATGATTCATATGAAAACCCACCATCACTTTTTAAAACTCATTGATACTTGCTTTTGTAGGATCACCAACTAGTCCACAGCTGGTTTCTACCTGAAGTTCTTTTGGCGTTAGATCAACTTTTTACTGAAATGTTTCCTTGTGCCCCAGCACAGCCGTCTGTGTCACCTACGATGTCGTGGGGATGCCCGGGTCCACCGTGCAGACCACAGACCGTGCAGCCCCAGGGATCTCTTTGATGGCTCTAGAAAGTTCTCTGGCAAAGACTGGTGCCGCATCTGTCGGGCAGTGTGGACAATCTCATTGAAAGTGACATCTCCACTGTGTTCAATGTTTTTCTGCTGCTTCCTGTTGCTTGGTGGCTCCTGGGGCGGGGGGCTTTGATGATTGGGGCAGGGGCAGAGGCACCTCGTCCACTGGGCCTGTCTGCCCCGAACGGTCAGTGTCAGTGCAATCCTCAGACTTGTCCAGTTACTGGTGACCATGGCGACGTCATGGCCCACTTCATGTGGAGACAGACCCAGGAGGCTGCTCCTGCTGGCCAGGGCAGATGTGGCACCAACTTGGATCTCGTGGAGATGGAACTTGGGTGGCGTGGTGGAGGTGGCTGGTGCCGGATGAACCCGGCTTCAGGAGGACCAAAGAAAGTTGCACCTGAGCCTGCTAACTAAGTGAACAAAGTGACGGATGGCTCCACCACGTATCTTATATTTCTGTTTCATTTGAATAGCACGGGGCTAAATAGTGCCAACTGGATATTTACCTAAGTAAGAAACATGAACCTATGCCCGAAGCTCAAAAGGTTTCTGGAGTTATCTCACTTGGTATAAGCAAAAGTAGCAGAGACCTCTTAGGAGGAAAACGGTCGGCAGGAGTGGTCCAGCTGCTGCGCTT
Organism: Dasyprocta punctata; assembly: GCA_004363535.1. Lineage (NCBI taxonomy): Eukaryota > Metazoa > Chordata > Mammalia > Rodentia > Dasyproctidae > Dasyprocta > Dasyprocta punctata. Next base: position 30,952 of record RJWM01011390.1, read on the forward strand.
CTGTCCCCGTGTGCTCTGACCGCACAGCTGGACCTGCGTGTCAGCGCAGAGGCCCCGGCCCAACACAGCTGGGAAAACCTCGCGCTGCTGAGCTCAGGTTGTTTTTATTCAGAGCGCAGGTGATTTATGCACAGTAGTTTCTATACCCCTAGATCCATTAATCTACCCTCCTCTCAACTGTGGCTTAAAGAGAATATATTTTCTTTAAAGATGGAATCTTCAGAGTCTCCCGCCGTCTGGCATTGGTTAGATTACTGCTGGTTTTGGCGGCCGATGTTGACCTGCAAGCTATTGAGCTGTCAGGTAATAGCCACTTTCCTTCCTGCTGGTTACTGAAGGGCAGATATGTACCAAGACTGAGCAGTTTCCAAATGGAAGACCAGGTCCTCTTTCCCCTTGTGCTGAAATAATTAAGCAGTATCCCCACCCCCCAAAAAGCGAGTCTGAGTTTCCAATCACATTCCCGAGATCTAACCTAATGCCATGTATTTCAACACAATTAAATCTTTTAGTAAGTGGGCAACTGAAAATCTATTTAGTAATCCTTTGTGAACTTCTGGATTCTAACAAAAGTTGTGAATTTTTTCCCTCTAGCCTTACAAAGAACCCTTTAATTATGGGCATCTATAAATTCTCCTTTGTCTATATCTGGCTGGAAGTCACCACAGTGGGTGAACTGTTCAATTACATTTCTCTCATGCTCAAAAGTGAAGATTTAGGACCAGTAACCCTGAAACCTTTTGCTTTCAGAAGCCTATTCTTTGATATTTCCTGGTTATATATTTGGAGTATAGTTATTATATATAGTATAACTTGAAATACGCTATTATTATAAAATTATACTTATAAAACACAAATTATAATTAAAAGAGAGTATGGCAGATGCTGCTGGCCATGCCACACAGTGGGTGTAACACAGAAAAAACAAAATTTTTTAAAAAGCACATGATATAATTCAAACAGGTCATTTTCCATTTAATTTCTGCCATGTATTTCTTGAGAACTTGCTCTGTTCATAGGGATTTATTTAATATTACTATGCTATGGTAGAAGAGGGTGGTTTCAAAGGAAGTCTATGTCACATGTCTGTTCTGGAGATTTATATTCTGGCTAGAGAGATGAAATGTGCATAACTGAAAGAGTTTATTTCAGTTTTATACACTGAGTAATATTTAGAGTAATATTTAAGTTTATACACATGCTAGTCATCTATAAAAGGTAGAAGAGAAGATGGAAAATGTACCATTGACTTCTTTCAGTAAAATAGCTGCTTGTCTTCAAACGTCTGTAAGTCTGGATCTCTATTTGCTTTATTTACTGGCATTTAATTAAGAAAATTACTATAACAGAATGAAGCCATTTGGACCTCAAATCTCACACACCTAAAATTGTTTCTTTCTTAGACCCCGTCCTTCCAAGATTCCATCTATCTATACATCATTTATCCATGCAAAATGTTCTTAGTTTGCTGTGTATTCTTATAAAGTCCTGCAAGCATCTTCCATCAAGCAAAAAAAAAAAATTATGTGTTCATAATCAGCACAAATACCACAGGACAAAAAGGAGACAATGCCCCAGCACCCTGTAAACATTCCTAAAATCCCTTACCATAATTTAACCATTCCTAAAATCCCCACCATACTTGAAAACAAGAGAGTTTCCCATGGCTTTTATATTCTTTTCCCAAACATCTAACCACCAAAGCATAGTGGAAGCAGAAGAACTTTCAGAAGAACTTTCGGCGCTCAGCATCAACCTCTTTAGCACGCATCTGCCTGTCAAGGTCTGAAAGCAATGGAAGGCATCGTGGTAGTGCAGTGAAAAGAGGTTTGGGGCCATGTGAGTCAAGTTACGGAGGTTATAAAGCACGTAACTGCACTCACATTGGAAGGGAAGCAGAAGATGCACAAGAGAAATGTCACCAAAGGCATACTGTCCCAGAGCAAATCACTCTGCCCCTCCTGGACTGCTTCCTGGGGTACCAAGTGGCAGAGGACAATAGAAGGCTGCTTCTTGAAGGGGCCCTTATGAGATGGGGGTCCCTGCCACCTCATGTCCCCTCCCCTTCAGTCTGTTACAATCTTATGTATTTATTTGTCACTGTGCCAACTCGCTTTTGCACAAGGTTTTCTTCAGCTAAAAAGGACTTTGATATTTCTCAAGTTCCACATAGCTGGCTAACTTCTACAGATCCATGAAAGTGGAGACAATAATGATTCACAATTGTCTTCATTCTTCTTATATATAAAAGACAAATGTATATTAGAATCGTTGGAATTGCTTGTAAGAAAAAAGCCTTACTAATTATAGAATGACTCAAACTAGAGAATGCTGCTAATTAGCTGTGAACACAGTGTGTTAAAACAAAAACCTGTACACACTACTCATTTTTGTGGGTAGAGTGAAAGGAATGCGATGTCTCTGCCAACTGAAAGTCTTCCAGACTTAAATTCCATTTTGCATGATGAAGACTACATTATCTTGGGATGATTTGTGGTATAAGTAGCTATTAATGACTAAAGGGTAAACTTCACATTACTGATAGCAAGCGCCTAGTTTTAAAATGCCCGAATCTAAACCAAATTAGAGACTTACATCAATTTTTCATGTATAATACTTAAAAAGTTTGTATGACTTCTATTTTCTTACGTAAATGAGGTTCATTTATAGTTTTGATCCCCAATAACAAACCAGGTGATGAATACTGTACCATTTTAATAATCCTGAAATGCATTTAGAAAATAAAGTGCCTCAATCCCTGGCACGTCCTCCTCGTAATATAGCAGAAGCCTCTTGCCAAGAGCTCTGAATGTATGTGTTTTAGTTCATTTAAAGAATCTTCCGTCTGTTTATCCATCCTCCCATCTGTTCCTTTACTAAACTTTCCTCTGGGAAAACACTTTCAAGGCGTCTGCCCTGCCCTTGTGATTCGGGTTTACTTGAGCATCTACTTACTGGTGCCGAATTTCCAGTGGGTCCCTTGGACCTAACCATCCTGCCCAGGACTTCCACTCCATCCGACGTGATGTTAGCCGATACATTTATCGCCTTCTCACCCACTTGCTTGCAGTCAACAACCACTTTGACCAAAGTCTTGTTGACGACCACGTGTAGCTGGGGAAAAGAGAGAATGTTTTAGGAGGTAACAGGTGGGAGGAAATAGCGGCCAGGCAGGTTAGGAAGGAGAAGAGAAGGCGTTCTGTCAGTGTGCCTCATGCTGGGAAAGACTACAGTGTTTCTTCTTTTACCACCTCTGTGATTATCCCCTGCTTAAGTATTATCTCAATTTTTATTTCATTACACTTTTCTTTCAGATGACTTGGAAGGATTCACTTTTTAAAATCTAGCCTTACTCCAAAGCAAGAACATCTGGGAAATTGGAGTTGCTGTTATATCTTTGCCGAATGTATAGTAAGCTAAGCAGGAGAGTATTAAAATTTAAAAGTGTGTGCGACTGACCACCAAAAGCCACTCAAGGGACTACCAAGGACACGCAAGTCATGCTTTGATCGTCCTTACTTCACGACGGGGGAAGGAGCACCGGGATCCGAGCCGGGACGAGGGATGGCTCTGCCGCCTTCAGCCCCAAACCAGCCAAAGCCCTTTGCTTGGATGTAGGGGGCGCTTGTCGAGCTACACCCTCACAATCCCCAGGACACTGCTTTCAGGACACTGCATTCTTTGCGAGGGTTTGGAAAAGCTGCGTTATCATCTGAGGTGATAAAGGAAGGTCAGTGCGTTCTGGGTAAACCGGGTCGGACGTTCTGACCGAGTTCTACTGTGACACCTGAGAAAAACACTTAGATTCATGATGGCATTTGGGGGCTGAGGACCATGGCAGGCTACTGAGCAGAAAGAGTGAAACTAGTCAGAAAATAATGCTTTCACCTCAAGTGAAAGACAGAAACGTCACTTACTGCTCTCTAAAGGAAAACAGGCGGGGCCGTGAAAAAGTATTGAGCAACACAAACTAAAGTTATGAGGGTTGTGGCAGCAAATACTAATCTGCATTGGAAGCAGACACTGCCCATCAGTGAAATAATACCATCTTTATAGTACAATAGTATCACTTTCCATTTTACAGGTTTTGTTCAAATTTTATTTTGTTTCATAAGAGTTGGAAGCACATGGACTTATAAAAACTTTTTATTTAAGTTTCATAAAGATAAAAGTAATGTTAAGTCAACAGTGACATTCTTAAGAATCTTTTTCTTTCAGAAAAAGTTATTCACCAGGCATGGGGCATGTGCCTGTGATCCCAGCACTTGGGAGGCTGAGGCAGGAGGATCACCATGAGTTCGAGGTCAACCTGGGCTACATAGGGAGACCCTGTCTCAAAAAAAAGAAAGAAAGAAAGAAAGAAAGAAAGAAAGAAAGAAAGAAAGAAAGAAAGAAGGAAGGAAGGAAGGAAGGAAGGAAGGAAGGAAGAAAGAAAAAAAGAGTTACCCATTATTCAACTAGGTAAAGACTGTTGAAGGAAATTCTATCACGCCTCTTGCTTCTGATTAGTATCTTTATCATGGAATTTAGAAAGGTAGGACTTGACTCCTTTGTATTTTTGGGCTTGGGCATATTCTTTATCATTATATATGACACAAATTTCCTGCTGGGTGCTAGGAAACCTGGTACATACTACCCTCGCTGTATGGACTGCAGGTTTACAGGAGCTTATTCACATGTTATAAACCCCCATGACAAGCCTTTTGCTTTATAAAAGCAGGCAGTACAACATTTTCAAAAATATTTTGCAGCCGCGAGTGGTGGCGCAGCCTTTAATCCCAGAACTTGGAAGGCTGAGGCAGGAGGATCATTGTGAGTTGGGAGACCAGCCTGGGCTACAAAGTGAGTTCAAGGCCAGCCTGAACTGCATAGTGAGACCCTGTCTCAAAATATAGGGCTGGGGAGTTAGTTCAGTGGCCTAAGTGCCTGCCTGGCAGAAGTGAGGTTCTGAGTTCGATCCCCAGGTACCAAAAAATATATACATATATTTTGCTTCTTTGGCTGCACTTAAGCGTGCACTGATATAATTATTAACTTTTTGAGAGACACTTTGGGGCCACACTTAAAATTCAAAGTATAAAAAATAGAGCCAATTAAACATCAATGAGAAATAAGGAAGTGAAGTATTTATCCACTTACAATGTAAGTCTATTACCAAATCAAAGTTGACCTCTACAAGTTGAATTTGCATTAAGATTTTCCATTAGTAAATTTATTACTAAACAAGGGCTGGGAGTTTGGCTCAGTGGTTTAAGCGCCTGCCTCGGCAGGCGCGAGGTTGTGAGTTCAATCCCTAGTACCGCAAAAAAAAAAAAAAAAAAATTATTACTAAACAGTCAGTTACATGATAACATGATAAGCCCTTTCTTTTCTTTTTCTTTCTCTTTCTTTTTTTCTTTTTGGTTGGTTGGCTGTTTGGTTTTAGGAATACTAGAAATGGAAGAAAGTCTTCCTTCCTATGACTTTTAAAAGCTTGAAGGTTTATAAGTTTACAATAAATTTAATGAATCTGACTTCTAGGTCTTTGGGTTCTGGTAAGGGAAAGGAAGATTAGCATTCGCCAACAACGCATGGAGGATTCTTTGGAATGAGAACTACAGACTCATGCCTGCACCACAGGCCAAGATGACAATGCCTCTTTTAACACCCATGAAACTGCAAATGCTTTTCATCTCCCTTATAATTTTTCCCGACTGTTTTTGCAACAAACTCCACATGATGAAAAAATCATAAGGAACCTGGTGAGTTAAATAATATTAAATCCAAAGAGCTGCTAACAGGATTGTTTTGAACCATAAACTACTAAATCTTCACTTATTTCCATGTGCTCTCAGATACCTTTACTTTCGGTTGTACAACCCCATGAAAAAGTAAGTTTCAACACACGCTGTTTTCTCCTGTGATTACGGGGTGTGCAGTTGTGGCATTCGAAGCTGCGAGAGGAAGCTGAGCTGTAATCAGGCCGATCTGACCGCAGTCCTAGTCGAGAGACAAAAGCTGGGCTGAACCTTTCAGGGTAGGGTCCGCTCCCTCTCACAGAGAAGACACAGCCTGGGCAGGAGACACAGGCTTACTCGGTATTAAGAGTAAATTCTCTGCTCTTCCTGCGGTGTGGATGCCACACAGCTAAAGAACCCAGAGGCCACCGGGCTCATCTACCAAGTACAAAGGCAACCGTAGACTGGGGAGAAACCACGCACACTGCGCTGGTCACCGGAATTGTTCCTGAGATCCAGATATGGAACAGAGTTCCATCATAAGTGCCAAGTTATTAGAATAATAGCAAGGAAAAGTGCAACTGTAAACAATGTTTTCAGGGTAACTTTTTTGTTTCGTTTTGGTTTTTGGAACAGGGTCTTTCTATGGAGTTCAGACTGTGATCCTCCTGCCTCAGCCGCCCAAGTGCTGGGATTACAAGGGTGTGCCACCATGCCTGGCTGCAGGGTGACTTTTTATGACAGGCTGCCTTGTATACATGTAAAAACAGCAGTGCGATCAGTCAGTGCTGTCACACGCATCAGGGAGACCACTGAAACTGCCTGCAGCAGACACAACGCAGACCCTGCATCACACCAGGCTGTCTCCTAGAGCCTGCGTCCCGGTCCCCACTCAGCAGTGCCTAACCAGAACCTCTAGGCATTGCTAGTGAGCCCCGAAGGTCACAATCCTCACTCCAGACGATACTTGAGCTCCAAAGCCCCATGGATTTTCAAAAATATGTCTCTGCTACTTTCCCCAACAGGAAAGAAAAGGCTACATATACATATTCAAAGCTTCACTGACCTTGTGAAAGCTCCCGTAGAAAACCTTCCGAATTTCGGGTCCTTCAAAAGTGACAGTTTGCAAGTCCCCAGCGCGGTCGTAGTTGAAATACGTTAGAGTTTTCCCACCGTCTATTCAAACAGACAAACAAAATTTGGAAACAATGAAGATAGGTGGATAATTTTTGTGAAACTTGAACCGAAGACAAAATAATGCATGGGTTTATTGTTTTGAAACTGTGTTTAAAACAAAGTGATGGGTGATGAAATAATTAACAGTCCTCGGGTTGCCGCAGGCTTTTAGTCGGCAAATTAACCAGCTTCACCATGGGGCAGTTGGAGGGGGGCGGGGAAGATACACACACACGCGTGTGCACACACACACTTCTTGTGACAGGGACGTCCCTGACAGGGTGTCCCACTGCCAGGACAGACTCCCCCAGGACACGCAATTTATGCTGCCCGGATAAATCATTCATTAAGAACGAACAAAACCCTTCCCAATCTTGACCCCTTCACCTTATCAAAAACAGTAACGTTTTCCCCACTGATGCCTATGTTACAATCTAATTCTTCACTCTACTTTCAAAACAGACGCACTAGTCTTCATGATTTTAAGAGAGTTTTTGAAGTCCAGGACATACTAGGATTTAGTGACTTTAGTGATCTTCTAGCCTAAGAATTCCCCGCCTTTCAAGAGCAATGCAAAGCAGTATTGTGGCATTCTATCTAGTTGTTGATTCTTTTCCACGTACTGAAAATTCCTTCTATACACAGTGGCTGCCAGTACGCTGAAAGTGCTCTCCTTGCCCGCGTGTCTGAGCTGGCACCCCCACCCCGCAGCACCTCTGAATTTTGTTCCTGGCTTCACTCTAATCTTGAGATTTAGAAACCTCAGTGATGCTGACCCAAACCTTGATCCTCTTAAGTGATGGTCATGGCGACACCCAGGGCACCACATGGAGAAGCTCCTTCCTCGGTCTCTTCAACTTCCCCCTTCGAAACCCGGGGCTTCCCCGTCTCTGGATGGGTTCCCTCCTCTTCCTAGACTCATCTTCCTGCTGACCCAAGCCAGTGCCATCGCTCACACTTCACACGCACGCAGCTTCCAGATTCACATCTCTGGCCACGAATTCTTTCCAAATACGATGCTCCCGTAGGACCTGACTTCTCTGGGAGATCAATGGGCATCTCCTGGGCATCACATCCATGTCCAAAGCATGAGCATCACCCCCGACCAACAAATCCCTCCCATCCCTGCGCAGACTTCACTCTGGGGTTGCTCACGGCTGCTCCCGCGGCCCCACGAGGGCAGAGTGGCCGTGGGGAAGGGTAGGTGAGCGCAGGAATCGGCCAGTGCATAATTCACCGCTCAGTGCCCAGACACCACGGCATAAATTACTCTGTCATCTGCAAGGAGCGGGCAAGAAGGCACGCCACGCACATCACGCAAACACACGCACTCAACAGCTACCCGCGGGGATGTACGTACTGTCCAAAATGATGCCAACCAATGGGTCGGAATTCTTATTTAAAATTTCCCAAAGCGCAAAGGGCTCCTGTGGTGTGTCAGGAAGGATCCGGAAGAGGAAACTGATTGTGTAGTCAGTAGGCAATCCTTCCGGATGCAAGTACCTGAGGGGAAAAAGAAAATACCGTTTTATTATACATTTCCTTTAACAGTTTTCCCCCTGATTCTAAAGTAAATACACTTTCATAACACCAGCTTTTGAAAAAACAAAGAAGACTGCCATTAATCCCGACCAGACCCCTGTTTGGATGTGGTACGGAAGGTTCCTTCCAGTTTTTGAAGAACGTATGTTTGCCCAATTTATGTCATTTTGCCCCATTTTCTGAGCATCATTTAATAAACTTTTTTCATCTTCTTTAACTTTTTTAGTATTATGGGTCAAACTCAGGGCCTCACACAGGCTAGGTAGGCACTATTTTTTCTTAAGTATTTTTCAAAGCATGGTATTTAAGGGTGTCGTGGTCTTCTCTTGTGGGCTGGTTCATAACTCACATACTAACCAGTGACTTCTCAATGAAAACTTTAGAAGTTTCAGAGTAATAGTGTTTCTCCACACCCCGTTTGCAAAGTGTGGGCTTTGCTGCTTTCTGCTGCTTGTCGCAGTAGTTGTGCTTCCTCTGCCTGTGGTGAGGACTCAGTGCCCCTCTAGCTCCACCTCCCAGAGTGAAGACGCGTTAGCCCGTGCCTGGGTTCAAGGCATCTCTTCTCCTGCCTGTCTTTGAGGGAGCACAAGGACCAGAACCTCTGGTCTCAGGAGGAGACGGCTCTGAAGGGCCTTACTGTGTCTGGCACCCTCCTGAGGGGCCACCTGGGGCTCTGCTGGAATTTTTCATCTCACAGTTCCTCCTTTGCCCTCTGCTGCTTTGTACTCTGCTCCCCATGAGAGCCGACCATCGTCACCTTGGTGACCACCAGTGTCCTCCTGGGAATCAGCTTCCTGGGGGTGCCAACCTTCCAGGACCTTCCAGAACTTTCCCAAATCTTATCTCTCTTTTTAGTACTTCTTTGCTTTTAATTATTCTTCCAGCAAAGCAACACAAATAAAAATAGCCTTTGACATATAGTAAGAACGCCATAATAGTTATTAACTGAATAAATGAATTTGTGACTATATGGAAATTTAGCATGAATTTGAGAATGGAAGGTTGCCTTGCACAGACAGAAACAAATCATTCATTCATTCATTCATATATTATTCAATTCATTTGTTACTCAGTAAATGCTTAATTGAGTGTTGTTGAGACGCCAGCTATAGTAACACTTAAGAGCCATCAGTTAATAAAACTGATGAAGACACCTATCTTTATAACACTTGAATTCTAGTAGGCTGAACTATATAGTATCTTAGAAGGTCATAAAATTCTGCTAAAGAGAAAAAAAAACACAGAAAAGAAAAACAAAAAACAAGAGACATACAACAACCACAAGAACAACAAAAAATTCAAAATAGTAACAATATCTGCTTTCAAAACAAGATGATAGGAACTTAACAATGGTTGCACTATTGCATATTGTTATCTTCAAACGAGTTTATGCAACAGTTTTAAAGAAAGCAGTCATGAGTGGTTCATTGAGAAACTTAAATTTGCGCAAAGCTGTGCTGAAAGGTTCTATTTGAGCAAAAACTCCATGGAGGCACGGGCCAAAACAACCAGGCACGGGGGTTACAGGTGATCGCCGCGCAGGTCAGACCACGGGATTTTCTAGTAGACAGACAGGCGAGTCAGGCTCTGCTGCCCGAGAAACCAGTTAGACACCACTGCCTTTCGCCGAGATGGGCAGGGAAGCAAAGGGTTCTGGTGCTAGAGATAAGTCCGGGATGTGGCACTGAACATCTGAAGATTAGAGGAGGAGCCATCTGGCAGGCAACCAGATACGACCTGACTTTGGGATGTAGGACTGGACCGGAAATCCAGTTTAGGGGTGCTGGCGCAGAGATGGTGCTCCCTGCTATGATACTGCAGAAATCCCAAAGGCTGCGGGACTGCAGTGCAGGTGGGAGCTCCCCCAGGTGCCCTGGATGCCCGGCAGGAGAGCGAGCCCAGGAGGAGGAAGTGCCCGGCGTGTCACATGCAGGGGACTGTCCGCTGAGACGGGCCGGCCACTCGGGGCTGGCTGTGGCAAGGTGCAGCACCTCTCCTGAGTCGGGGGCAACTTCAGCAGGCTTACGCAAAACCACATATAACGTGCAACTCAAGGTCATGTCTAATATATTTTTGAAAGCACAACTGCTTGTCTGTAACAAATATTTTAAATTAGTAGACAAGGTCTACTGACTTCACACGCGATTTCCTATAACAAAGCCCAGTGGAAGAATTCGGATAGTAGGGTAGCATTTAATAAAGACTATTTCAGAAAAAGAAGAAGACAACTGTGGTCAACTGAACACATTAATTTAAGACTCTAATGCACCCTCCCTTGCTTTTGCAGGTTAAAATTCAAACAATGCAGAAATGTTTCGCGGGAGACGCTGACGGTGTCTCCAGAAGAGTGAACGTGGGTTTAGTGTGCGCTGTGCCAGCCGAAGCTGAGCCTTGAGGCCTTCCCACAGGTCCCTGGATGCTTCGCCCTGCGCCCGCTTCAGGACGGGGTGCCAGCGGACCATGCCGCAGTTTCTACCCAAGCCCAGCCCCACTTCTTCGCCCCGTCAGTGCCGCTGCGACTTCTCAAGGATAAAAACCACTGGAGCCGCGGTGCCACCATGAACAGCCCGGGGCCTGAGCTCTCACCCCGCCTGCCGGGCGCACACGGCTGTGTGGTCTGACTCACGCATCTGTGGCATCATTTGTCAAACTCAAATAATAACGGCGTGGTGGGGCACACAGGCATCCCGGCACTCAGGAGGCTGAGGCAGGAGGGTTGCCACAAGTTCCAAGCCAGCCTGGGCTACATGGTGAGTTCAAGGCCAGCCTGAATCACATAGCAAGACCCTGTCTCAAAAAGACAAAAAGCAAAACATAACAAAAATACATGAAATAATAATGACATCTACTTCCCAGAGGTGTTTGGAGTGCAAGTTCGCCCACATAAGCACTTAGAATGATGCCTGGAACACTGTAGTGCAATAGAAGTATCAACCATTCTTATTGACTTTCTCGGATGAACAGATGCTAAAATTCAATCGGCACTACAGATGAGTCTGATGTTTTTAAACAAAGAAATATAAGCATCACCTGCTCTAAACATCACGGGAAATACTACGAGGAACAATTACAGCACAGTTCAAATTGATGCCATTTTAATGCTGAGACCTAATAAGCGCAGGACTGGCCTTAGGATCCAGCAACAGGAACATACTTGGTTGGCTGGGAGACCAGGGCGTCTCTGTGCAGCTGGTAGCACGGGTACACGTTGAAGGTGCCAGGCTCCATAGAAACCCCTTCCACCGAGGAAAAGTCCTTCTCCACCAAGCCGAACATTTCCATCATCTTAAATCCTGAAAGACAGAAACGGAGGACAAATGAGAGAGAGAAAAGAAATAAGCAGGGCACATTAAATTTCAAACGTTTTAAATAAAGGATTTTTTAAAAATCCCAAAACAGAACCCCGGCCCCCAAATGGGAGTTATTCAGACATTTGCATTTGAAAACCCTGCGATGATGCATACCTGCCATTTCCACGCCGTCCTTGTGCAACATCGGACAGGCTGGAAAGCAAAACAAACACATAAAATCCTGATTTGGGTATTTCCCAGACACCCCCTCTCCCCACTGTCGGCACAGGAAACTACCGCCACCTCGCTGGAAGTCAGAAGAGTGACTCCAAGTCACATGGCTGTGGCTTCCTCTCATTTTGTGCACAATGACATACTCCACGGACCCTTTTTAAACCCAAAAGGCCACAGCCTCCTTCTCCCCGCCTGGGCTCATCCAAATGCTGCCTGAAGCCTGTGTCGGGAAGCGGCTCGTTTCTAATGGGTTTCCCCAGTGAGTGCGTTCAGTACGTCTTTGCAGACTGTTTCCTGTATTTATTTAAACCCAGTGGCTTTTAACCATGGACTCTCCTCTGCTCATCAAAGGTCTTTTCTTATTTATGTATTTATTTATTTATTTTGTGGTTTTGAGACAGGGTCTTGCTATGCAGTCCAGGCTGGCCTTGAACTCACTTTGTAGCCCAAGCTGGTCTTGAACTTGCAAAAATCCTCCTACCTCAGCCTCCCAAATGGTAGGATTACAGGCATGTACCACCATGCCTGGCTTTTGGAAGGTCTTTATCAACCCAAAATCCTCCCCAGAGAGGAGGGCAGGGTGAGTCCATCTACTCAAAAGTGTAAAATTGATTGTCTGCACAGCAAAATGGCTTTGGAGGTTAATAGCCTTTCCCCAGTTCAAAACGGGGCTCACTATTTAACCAACATTAGGTATTTAGACTTTATTTTTTTGTCTTTTTGAGACAAGGTCTCACTATGCAGTTCAGGCGGGCCCGGAACTCACTTTGTAGCCCAGGCTGGCCTCAAACTCACAATGATCCTCCTGCCTCAGCCTCCCGAGTGCTGGGATTACAGGCATGAGCCACCACACCCCGCTTGGTATTTCCGACTTTAAACAACACGGGAAAATACTCATTCCAAAAGAACTAACTTGCTGACGCAGCTTCGCAGACAGAAGCAATTAACTCATCTTCGATTTTCTTAAAGGCGTCGAAGTCATCCACAAAGAACACCCGGCGGGCGCTGGGCTTGCTGCCGATGCTGAGCAGCTCCGAGTAGTCCGCGTCGGCCACGCCGATGGCGAAGATGTTGTAGCCTGCGGGGGGGAGGGGCGCAGACCGCTGATGCTTTCAAATGGCACAAAACACACATCACACGGGTCCCAGCTTTTGAATGTAGCGAGTGTTTAAAGTATGTTTATTTAGAGCAGCCGAGTGGGGGTGGCTAGGCCATTCCTGACAGCTCATCAGAGCAGGGCACGTTTTTACTTCCTCCTGCGATCATTATTCTATCATCGCCTAAAGAAATTTTCCATTTTAAAGAAACTCAATAAGGCCCATGCCCAAGTGAGTGCTGGAGACAAAATGGTTCCCATTTGAGAAACATCTTTACGGTTGCCTGTTTTTAATAGTTCTTTTAACATCGAGGGGATAAGCTACGGTCGGCCGAAGCATTGATTTCAGTTTGGTTTTCTTTTTTTGCATTACAGAAGTAGAAACTAAAATGGGCCTAGAAACCTGGTCATCATTCAAAGCTTGGCAAATAAAGATTAAACTACTATTTTCCAGGTATGCTTTATAGAACTCAACCTCCACAACAGTCCTCGGAGAATCTGTTTTACAGTTGAGAAGATGGAGGAGTTTCTGAAATGAGATTCTCTGCCTGGCTCTTTCTAATGGGCCTTTCCACTGTATTTCATTCTTTAAAACTTGTACTGATATCCGTACATATCACAGCTTGTTTCTTTTTACTTTCCTTCCTCCCCATCTCTACAAAATCTAAATTCCCATTTCCTATCTGTCTTTTATCTTGCTCCTGAATTTTTCATTGTATTAAACTTAATCATAGTTCCTTACACAGGGCATCCTGCACGTAACAAAAGTATTCAAGAAAATTAAAAATTCTCTCTAATAAAACTGTATAATTATAGCTTTGTAAATCAGAAGGCATTTTAAAAATCACATTTCCAGCCGAGCGTGGTGGCACATGCCTTTAATCCCAGCACTCGGGAGGCTGAGGTAGGTGGAGCGTTGTGAGTTCGAGGCCGGCTTGGGCTACAACGCGAGCGCAAGGCCGGCCTGAGCTACATAGTGCAACCCTGCCTCAAAAAACCAGGGCTGGGGAGTTTGGCTCAGCGGCTTAAGCGCCTGCCGTGGCAGGCGCAAGGCTGTGAGTTCAATCCCCAGTGCTGCAAAAAAAAATAAAAAATAAAAAAAAAATTCAAAAATAAAACATAAAAGTCACATTTCCAGTTTAAAAAAAAAAAAAAAGCAAGCCTTTGAGATGTGAGGAAAGCTGGTGCAGCCTACTGTAAATCTGCATTCCGCAGACAGCGGGTGACATCACTACCGACAGCGCGCGCCCCTCACCGTCCGCCTGCATCTCGCTGCAGATCCTGCTCACTTCGTCCTGCGACCTCCCGTCGGTTATCACCACGATGACCTTCGGGATGCCCCTTCTCGTCCCTGCCTCAGCCGCGAACAAGATGTCTCGGACGTGTTTCATGGCTTTTCCTGAAAGAAACGCAGGCAACAGCTCAGTCTCACATCATTCCATTTTTGTTCTGCTGCAGGGAACAGAACAGGAACAAAGTTCTTAAGTAAAAGAAAAAAATTTAAAAATTACTATGCCTCCAAAAAGGTCATGATTTCAGTCATTTCTAATGGTGAACAGCTGGGCACCTCTTGGCCTTACCTGTTTTTGTATTTCCTCCTTTGTATGAAATGCGTTTAATCGCATCAAGAAGGGTCTCCTTGGTTTTGTAAGCATCTAGTTTAAATTCCGTCCTGGGGTCGTCAGTAAACTGAACCATCGCCACCTGGAGGGAGGAGGCGTGTGCACCGTTACACGCGTGTGGACTTGCACTGGGCCAGAGAACACACACAACTGTGTGGTTGTCACCTATAATTTCACTGTCTTCCTTAACCCACTGCACACAGCCCCCGGATTTAAATGTCACGCAAGGTACACATCAAATTTGAAGACAGAGTAAATGGTATCTTCTCAAGAAGTGTTTTTCAGGAACTGGTTTAATTTTTGCTTTTGTTCTGATCTCTCTCTACAGCCTGGCACTTTCACCACCACACTTGACAAGTGGAAAACAGTTCCAAAGCCTGTTACACACACACGTGTCAGAGAACCAGGGCCAGATTTCTTACAAAGATCTCCTTATGGAGTGACTCATCAGGTAACACTTACTATTCAAGTGAGCCCGTGGGGGCCCCGCGCCTCACCTGTGTTCCATCCGGGCCGATCTTGTCCAGGGCGCCCACGGTGCTGTACAGGAAGCTGATGATCTTGTTGAAATTGTCGTCTCCGATGCTCCAAGACCCGTCCACCATGAACACCAGGTCTGCCTTGGCGGACCTGCACACTGGAGACCGAGAAGACACTGGAATCAGGGAAGAACCGCAAACGCAGCCGTGGCTAAGCCAGTGAGCTGCAGGAACTAACACCCGTCTCCGAAGACTGACGCTGCTCCAGGTACTAAGTTAGAGTCTGAATGGATTAAAGATCTCAACATTAAAACAGAAACATTAAACCTGCTGGAAGAGAGTAGGAAAACTCTTGAAGACATTGGCATAGGCAAAGACTTTATGAATAAAAGCCAGACTGCACAGGAACTATCGCATGAATCAACAAATGGGATCTCATCCTACTGAAAAGTTTTTGCACAGCAAGAGAAACCACCAACAGTGTGAAGAGACAGCCCAAAATGTGGGAGAAAATGTTTCCCAGCTGTCCCTCAGATAAAGGGTTACTATCGAGAATGTATAAAGAACTTAAAAAAATCAGTCCTCCAAGATTTAAAGACCCAATCCAAAAATGGGCATCCGAGATGAACACACACTTCTCAGATGAAGAAAAACAAACAGCAAAGAAACACGTGAAAAAATGTTCAACAGCACTGGTCATTCGAGAAATGCAAATGAAAATAACACTGAGATTCCAGCTCATCCCAGAAAGAATGGCTAGTATTATGAAATCAACTAATAACAAATGCTGGAGGGGCTGTGGGGAAAAGGAACCCTTCTCCACCGTTGGTGGGAATGCAGGCTGGTGTAACCACTATGGAAGTCAGTGTGGAGATTCCTCAGAAAGCTAGGATTGGAGGTCCCATTTGACCCAGCTATTCCCCTTCTGGGGATCTTTCCAAAAGAATTAAAAACATCACAACACAGTGATATACGTGCACCCACATTACAGCAGCACAGTTTCTAACAGCTGGATCTTGGAAACAACCTAAATGCCCATCGACTAAGGAATGAACAAAAAAAATGTGGTACTTTTATACAGTGGAGTACTACTCAGTCTAAAGAAGGATAAACTGGACACTTACATAGGTAAATGGATGCAACTTGAGAACATACTCATTAGTGAAATACATATGACGCACATGTGTAAACATGGTATTGTCTCATTAGTGTGAGACTCTGAAAGAAAAATCATATGCATGTGTATGTATATGTATATAAAAATAAGATAGTTATACTACTGATTTCTGTGAGTTCATTGAAGATAAAGGTTTGTGCTAGTATTGTTCAGACAACTGTAAGCAGATGTTTTGTGCTCTGGGTGAATGATTTGGGGATGACAATGTGTAATGTATATACCATTGTTGTCCCCTGATTGATATGTTTTGAAATTTTTAGTTTTTTTTCTTTCTTTTTTTCTTGTTCTCCTTGAAATAGAATGGATTTGAAAAAAAAAAAAGAAGAAGAAGAAATGGGATACGGTGGATGAGATTTCACTACAACTCAATGTGCATTTGAATCGAGGCCCTGAGCCAATTTTGATTCCATTGCTGTTCCATTGTAAAAAAATTCTTATGCCCTGCACCTCCCATTGATAAGGATCAGGAAAATACAATAAGCTAGCATGGGGAAACCATTATCAGTGTGGAGGAGGGAGATCAACATAATCAATAAGCTGAACAACAAAAAGTAAACCTAGACAATACCAATAAAACCTACTCCACCGAAAGCTGATTTTCAAAGCCCTCTTTCAGCACCCAGGCTGCTTTGGATTAGCTCTGCCTCTCATTATGGTCGATTCTGTTTTATGATGATGCAAAATAATTAGGTTTTCAATAATTAGAATCTTTTGACCATAGGCCAGTTGCACAAATATTCTGTGAAATAATGTGTCCTTTTTCTTTTAAAAAAAAGAAAAATTCAGTCTCTATTTTATTCAGTGCAAGCCCATCCTCTTGAAGCTACTTGTAAAATAAACCGTCCTCAAATGAGAAAAATACCCCAGGGACAGTGAGTATCTCCTGAGGTTGCGCTCATGAGTTCTGTGATTTATAGAATTTTACAAATTTGTAGTTTAAATCTAATGCTGCAAAGAATCACAGGGTCTGCTAATTGCATTTATAAATCAAAAACAAGTCCTTCCTTTTCAAGGAAAGATGAGAAGCAAACTCAGTTTCACCTTCACAATGAGAGCAAAACCAATTTTAAAATTTATTAGTGAAACATTTACTTAATGAGTCAAAGAAAATGTATCAATATGCATGAGGAAGTTCCTTTTGGGGTACGAAACTGTTTCTAACCTACTTCTTTAAACTTCTTCTTACGTTTTAATGTGTGTTCAGTGAGTATTCAATATGACTTTGATACTATCACTTGAAAGGCTTTTTTACATTGAGTGCGCGCAGGAGAAACAGCTTAAAGTGAACAGCGCGTTCCCATTGCAGAAGCCCCAGCAGGAAAGCCGCCGCCCAGAGCGCTTCAGACCCACCGTGCCTGCGCGTGGATCCTTCCCCACCGGCCTTCCCACAGCACGTCCTCCACGAGCACCCACGAGGGTCTGCGGGATAAACCCAGCCTCTCCTACCCACGAAAGCCTTCCGACCTCAGAGCATTCTGGAACACCTGAGTCAGAAACACCCCATTCACAAGTCCATCCCTCGGGCTCTGTTTGCCCAGTGGGCTGTGAGGAGTCCAAGGGACCCGGCCGGGAGTAAGAGCTCGGCCTTCGGGCGATCAAGCTCGGAGCTGCAGCCCTGCATGGCGCTGAGTCGTCCGGTTTTACTACAGTGCTGACCACGCACTGCTCCCCAACAGGCGCTGGGCTTTCTTGGCGTGCGTGTCCTCTGGTGCGTCCACCCTTCCTGCCTGCAGCGCCTGACCCTGACCGGGCCAGCTGCTCCTGGGCGGCAGGAGGGTCTCACTTTCCCGTCTCCCGGGTGTGACAGGCGCTGCGAGCTCTCCCCGGTCAGCCCCCCGCTGCTCCCCCGTCCGCTCCCCTCTGCCTCCCGCTCTGCCTCAGCCGGGCTCTGTCCTTGAATGAAGGTTTCCTCTGGGCGCACCCCTTACACCCCCTCCCACACACACCAGTTCCTGCAGGACAGGGCTCAGACCCCTCCTCTGGCCTCACTGACGCCTCAATGGTCCCCAGCGCACTGTGCACCCTGCACCCCCTTTACTCTGTGGGGCACCGCAGCTCCCTCCCCACTGCACACCCCCAGGCCGCCCTCAGAGGCAGACGAATCCTCCTCCTTCTGGGCCACTCATGGGCAGCAGCACTGGTCATCCTCATTCCCAGACTAGCACAGCACCATCTGTTTCCTAACACCCAGCCCTGCCTGCTAGCTATCTGCACGGGAAAGAAGCAGGCAGCGGCGATCGTGGTGATTACTGCCTTCCCCGGGCCGGGCAGGAGAGCTGGGAGAATTAATAGTTGAGTCCATAAACGTTCACTAGTAAAGTTAAATAAATTAGTGATCAGTATTTTGTTAAAAGTTTTTTTCTTTTTTTGCAGTATTAGACTCAGACCCCAAGCACTCTACCACTGAGCTACAACTCCAGTACTAAGCTACCCCTGCTCCTTCTTTTTAAAGTTTGAGATATAGGCTCATTATGTTGCTCGGACTGGCTTCAAATTTATGATCCTCCTGCCTCAGCCTTCCAAGTAGCTAACATTATAGGTGCCACCATGCCTGGCAGGGTGCTTCTTTAAAAATGACTTTAAGAGCACCAGTGCTGGGGAACTGCTCAGACGAGGGCACACACTGGGAGAGGTGCCCTGCACCTCAGGGTACAAACTCAGCTCTCGCCACGATTCTGGTCCAAAACCAAATTGGACAAGAACTGAATCAAATTCCCCCATTAGGCCGCCATTGAGCCTAACTCCTGAATTTCATTCACTTCTCATCCAACTTGGTTTGCGAGCAGAGTGGTGGAAAGAAGTCCAGTTCGTGCACTGAAGGAGCACTGTGCTTCAGAGGCAAGCCGGGAAACCACGGCCCTGGATTTCAGAGCTGTAGGCTCATTTTCACTCACAAATTACACGAGTGTTCTTCCTCGGAGAAAACTGACCACGCTATTTTCAGTGAAATCAGTATCAAACAAATCTGTCAGAAAAACCCACCCTTTGGACATAGAATTTATCAGTAAATGGATATTTTTACAGAAAACCGCATCGCAGTTTTTCAAGCATCGCCAGGAAGGAGAAAGTGAGGTAGCACCATGGAAACCTTTTACGAACACCTTGGTTTTAAGTAAATAAGCAGAACGGAAAGAAACGCTGCACCGCGGGTCGCGCGGTTACCGTGTTGCCCCCTTACCTTCTCTGGCGGGCGGGATGGTCGGGGGGAAAGTTGGTGGAGGAGTAGGTCGGGCTCCTACAAAGAAAAGGGAGGAGGGTGTCAGTCTCATCTGCAGAGACCAGAAGGGGGCTGGGGGTGCTGCTTGGGACGTCAGCGGCCACGACAAGCGTCCTCCTTGGAGAATCACATGACCCCGGGAGTCAGCCATGGCCCGTGAACACTGACCACATCTGTCCTCACCCTCAGACCCAAGGCTCCAAATTCGGTTTTCCCGCAATTCCGCTCCCCTGGCAGCCGTCCGTGCAAATCAAACTGTCAGCTGCAGAGTGGCTCTTGAGTTGATTTACGGCAGGAATCCCACCAGCCCATCCAGATTCGGTCTCTGGCTGCTCTCACACATACAGTGGACTTCGCTTCCACCCTGCCCCACGGAGGCCTGACTGTCCATCTTCCTTCCCAAGTACTCTCCCCCCGCCACGTCCCCAGGACACTGGTTTCCAGCCGAATGCCATTCGCCCTCTGTTCTGCACAGCCCCCATCTGGGAAAGGCATTCCCGCTCCGAGGACCGAATGGAAAACACCGATGAGCTACAGTGTGTCGGGGCTCTCCGGCCTGTACGGTGCAGGGGAGAGGTCCACAGCCTGGGCCGAGGCGACTTCTGGGGGAAGCGCCAGGAGACGGACTAGAGGAGCAATTCTCACGCCAGCTCGCCAGGCAGAGCACCAGGCAGGGACGGTGTCACCGGGGAACCCGTAAGATGTGACTTTACAGTGTATTCGTGTCTATTCCTCCTTGACCCCAGAGATATAAGGAAAGCTGAAAAAAATACCCTTATTCCAGTTTGAAATTTGGGAAGGCCTCTGCCCCTCCTAGGTCATTCGAAAAGGACATGTCTGGCTCCAAGAAAGCGTAAGCAACAAGTAACCAGACGTGGTGTCCGGGTGACAGGCCGTCTGCCCGGAATGCTGGAGAGGGGTTCCCTTTGTTGGCAGGGCCGTCAGAAGAGATCAATGTCCAATTCCGAGAACCAATAAAATCACGTTATTTAAATACAGTGATTTGACACTAAGAGAATGAGGTAACTGTACTTTACTAATATGGAAAAATGCCCAAGGCTACTTATTATGTGAAATAAAGCAGGTCACAGGATACCAACACATGACCCCATTTGTGGAAATAAAAGAAAAAAAGAATTTCTGGAAGGACACCTCGGGGGTCAGAAATGAGGATTTCTGGAAAGAAGAATGGAGAAAGGTAGAGAGTGGTACAGTGTCTGCTACACTATTATGGATACAGGCATCACTGTTTTAAAGGTGATTTTCATTTTGAGCTAAAAGGTTCTATGAATAAAAACAATTGACAAATCTCAGTACCAAACCTAGGATTGCAAAATATTTTTCTTGAAAGCTCTACAAGATGCTTTCAAGATTTGTTCATTTTAAAATCGGCGGAAGTAATGCATCCTCTTCCCCCACGACGAAGGTTGAGGAGTATCCCAAATTCAGCCGATTCAAACCAGGGACCCTATCAATGAGAGGTGACGGCAGCCAGAGCAGAGCATCTGGCCGCGCTCTCCTGGGTGAGAGGAGCGTGCTGCCCTGGGGACAGATGTTTCGCTTCTCTATGTGGCATGTGGATGTCCCCGCCTTCCAGAGGGTGCGGTGCTGTCACAGAGTCAAAGGAACGGTCTTGGCTGGGTGACTTCATGGGTTGGGCTGGAGCCAGTGGGTGGGAGCTACGAGAAGACAGATGTCTCCAACCTCAGGACAGCATTTACATCAGACAAGGCTGTCCCAGCTGGAGTTAACCCAAAGGTGGTAGTTAGCAGTTGCGGGACTCAGGTTAGGAGATCTGGGAGTAGACCAGGGCTCACAAACCAGGATGTCTGCAGAGGTCAGGCAAGCACGGACGGTGCCCAAAGAACACAGCCTGCAAACCCAAGAGCGCGTGCACTGCACTTAATTGGTTCCAGCAGATTGGCACCACGAGGAGGCATGGGCTCTGTGTCGCAAGACGGTCTGGGTTTTCAAAAGTATTTTAAAATGTTTTAAAAAGTAAGACCCAGAGAGAACATGTCTGATCACGAGATCTAGCCATTCCAAGAAGGTTCCAACAGTGAGGAGTTACGCAGCAGTGACGCCTGTCCTGCCGCTGGTGGAGGAGACAGCAGGGCTTTCATTTTACTGCTGAGCAGAAGGAAGCTCGGAGGTGTTGAATGGTGAAGGGTCACAGGGCTCCAAAGGGTCACGGGGGCGACGGGCCCAATCAAACCTAAAGGTCCAACGCTAAACCTCACACAATACCAGTCTACTTAACTCCAACAACACACGATGCGACTCCATGAAACGAGACCCTAACCTGCGACACAGGGACACAAGCTGACCAGTTCTACAGCACGGATAGCCCGCACGGACCTGTGCGAGGCGAGGTAAACCAGTGCAGGAGACTGCCTGTGTGTGTGTGCACCTGTAGTCACGGTCCACAAAGGGCGAATACACAATAAAATGAAGTAGACGGCTTGGGGGTGAGGGTGGGGAAGGGGACGGTCGGTGTGGACAGGAAAGACTTCTCTGGGTGGACAGAAACCTAAAACTGGATTCTGGTGATGGCACTAGGACTTTTCAGACATACTAAAAAAAGTCACTGAATTGCACACTTAACCTGACACTTGCATTTTATAATTTATAAGCTTCATCCCAAAAATGTATGTGCAATAACAAATCTTGAATACTTCAGTGTTAAGAAATAAAAAATACATGATAAAAAAATTAGGTAATTCATTCATTCTATTTTTTTTTTTTTTTTTTTTTTTTTTTTTTTTTTTTTTTTTTGCCAGTACTGGGGATTGGACCCAGGGCCTTTGCACTGAGCTACATCCTCAGCCCTTTTTATTTATTTATTTATTTTTGAGACAAAGAGTCCTTAAGTCACTAAATTGCCCAGACTGGGCTCGAATTTGTGATCTTCCTGTCTCAGTCTCCCAGAGTGCTGGGTTGATAAGCCTGTGCCATACACCCAGTTTTACCCTCTGTCAATCAATGATGATTTCTTTCTGCGTCAGCCAGCAAGGCTGAAACGTCTACACAGGAGACTAGTTGATTTGAATGCATGTGCATGATAGAAGGACTACCAAGAAGGCCCCACCTCTCAGCCACCAATCCTCAGTGATTTCAAGGTTAAACTCAAGATGCAGATTTGCACACGCATGTGTCCCCCAGTCACTGCTATTAAAACCACTCTCATGTTCGAGGCCTCCAGGTCAGGACGCCCTCCTCCTCGCTCTTTGGAACGCGCAGAAAGCGCTGTGCTTTCATTTTAGCCTCCGTTGTTGCCTTTGGGGAAGGAGGTCCACAGCCGACCTGGAGAAGCAGGAGAACCCCCCGAGAGGCCAGGGCTCTGGGGGACGCCTCGGATCCCCGCCCCCGGCTGGACCTGGCTTCACTGTCAGAACCGAGCCCCCGCCACTCTGCCCTCCGCGCTCTCCGGGTGGATCCGGGTCGCAGTGACCGGACAGCCCCTGCGGCACCCAGAGGGAGGACGGGGAGAAGCCCATCCGCAGGACTTGGGGGGCTGTGCGCGAGGACCACTGGGACCAGAGGCCAAGAGCGACGCTGGCATGATGTGTGCCCCTCGGCAGCCCTCGCTGACATTTTTCCAAAAGGAATAAAGGTTTAGATCCTAAACCAGTGCCTGGGACGCCTATGGCTCCGGTCCAGGGAAGGGGAGGAGAAGACACTGGACTCACGTGTTCTCTCCGTCACGCTCACGCCCGGTCCCTCCAGCTCCTGCAGCTTGGTGTAGATGCTGATTTTATACTCGGAATCAGGCTGCAGTCCGTAGAAGCAGTGTCTGTTTGTCCCTCCTCCCACAGTGGATTCTTGCTTTTGTGTATCTATAACAAAAATACAACGCACGTACGAAATGTTTTAGAGAAATCATTGCTATGTGATTTGCCTCTAAAATGCATAATACGCATGGTCTACATCAGATAACTACGGAATAAATTATTGTTGTCTGAAATATTGTATGTTTTTCTAAAGAGAGAACATATCCATTGATTTTTTTCTATTAAAAATCACATTCTAGAGGCTGGGGATATAGCTCAGTGCCCTGGCAGGCACAAGGTCCTGAGTTTGATTCCCAGTACCAAAAAAAAAAAAAAAAAAAATTACATTCTATATGTATAAAAATAAAATTTACTATTAAGAATCCCAAGGTCCCATTTCTTAGGGAAGAACTATCAATGTATGTACACAATTACACGCACAAACTAAACTGGCCCATGCACAGCTGTGGTTGTATCTTTGTGTTTTAAAAACATGAACTCCCAGTTATTCAACATGATTCTCCAGCACATGGTCCCATGATTACAGAATGACAAAAAAAAAAAAAAAAAAAGATACACACTTCTAAAGTCACTCAACTTGTTACTGTCCGCAGGCGCCCTTCTGGCCGGGGCTCAGATCCGGGTCTCGAGCGAGGACTCCGGGTCCAGGCCCTGGGCATCCTCCTGCCCCCCGTCCAGGTGGGGCACTGCGTCCCCGGAGCGTCATCCACGGGCCCAGATCGTTCTCAGCTGCCACAGATGCTGGCCGAAGCTCGGGGCAGCACTGGGACAATTAGGGGGTTCCCAGACTGCCCAGCTGCCTCCTTCAGAGCCCTGAGTTCTAGCTGACACCCAGCTTTCTATCACAGATGAGACGCTTAGGGAACCCCCGACTCCCAGGATGCACCCTGAAATCCTTTTCTACTCTTTAAAAACCATCACGGAGGAAGCAGGATGCGGTGCTAAAGTGCCATGGGTGCCACTGAGCTGTCCCCAGACTCCTGGTCTCGAGGGCCTTTTGGTTCCACCAAAGGGCCACGTCCCAGGAAGCGCCCCATGTGCTTTCTCTGTCTCCCCCACAACGGCAGAGCCACAGAAAACTTCGGGGGTGCAAAGAACCGCCAGTCCCTTTCTCTATCCCCGCGTCCACCCGAAGCTGCTGGACCCTGCAGGGAGTCAGATGAGGGTGGGTGAACTGCACCCCAGGTGTGCAGGGCGAACAATTTGCAGGTTTAGAGCTAACAACCACCGCAAAGATCCGATGACCCTCCCTTCCCGAGCCCTTCTCCCGGCCCGGCAATGTTCTGAGGCCTTTATTCATCCTGGTAACACTTACAATTATCCACAATCTACATATGAGAAATCGAAGACCGGAAGAGTTAGCAATTCCCAATTTTGTAACCCAGTAGCAGAACTAAGGCTGAAACACAGCACCGCAACACCCAATCTAAGACGTTCTGCTTTCATTTCCACCGGAATATCACACAGCAGTGAAAATTAAAAGGGGAGTTTTTCCAAATGAAACTGTCTGGTGCTTTTTTGCTCCATCAGACATGGCCTGCTTCGATTTTCATTACTAAAAAGTTTCAAATGGGTTTTCTTGTAAGCGGAGTGTTTATTTTTACCACAGTGGCTGACTAAAAAGACAAATTCTGGCTACCAGGAAAAGAACAACTATTTAAGTTTCTCTATAGATTAATTTTCTCACCTGTAAATTATATCTGTTTAGTCAAAGCTTTATAAAGATTAATTTCTAGAAATTTAAAATTTACTGTTAAGAATTCCATTGATTAAATACATTATACATACTATTTAATGGTTAAAAAGAACCATCCACTCTTCAAAAATGTTATTTCCAGAAGAGTTTACCAGAAATAAACAATGCATTCAAAATGTAAAAAAAAAAAAACTAGTTGCTTTTAAAAGCAAAAACTGTAAAAATGTCCAATGAGTTTTGTCCGTTTAGAAAGTATAATACTTAGGTAACCTTCATTCTATATTTTAATACACATATTAGGAAACATATATATTTATGTATTTTTTCAGTATGTATACATAAGAATAAACGTATGTATCATTTGGTCATGGAAAAATCCTGATCTTTAAAAATAGAACTACATTAAGCTATGTGAAAAATGAAATTGAAATTTATTTGTGTATATTGTGAACAGTAAAAGTTTTCAGAAGTAAACTTCATAATGCAATCCTGATCTATATTTGCTCACAATGAGGTATTCGCTACAATCATTTTTCATATGTTGTATAAAATGATGAAACAAAAATTGGTAAAGTACGAAGTCAGGCATGGTAGGTCATGTGCCTATAATCCCAGCACTCGGGAGGCTGAAGCAGGAGGATCACTGCAAATTCGAGACCAGCCTGGGCTACAGAGTGAGCCTTAAGGCCAGCCTGAACCACATAGGGGGATCCTGCCTCACTCTCCAGGGAATCCATTCTAGAAATGCGCTTTTCTGCCACTTCCTAGTCCTCCTGGCTATCCATCTACTTTGGAGAAAGACCCTTGAAAATAGAGTATTAATGGATCTTAGTTTTAACAATAGTAAGGCTATAGCCATTGGGAAACTGGACCAGGTGCTGTAAAATTAACGGCAGACGGCACCCATTTGGTTCCCAGTGCTGACAAAGTGGGGTTACGTGGGTGGTGGTGCGCCCTGTTGCTTTTGGCATGTGACATTCGAATCCAACGGCTTCGCCTTAAAGAAAACAACACTTAAACTGATCAAATGATGACTAATTTCTTCAACCCTTTATGCCAAGAACAGAAAGTTATTTTTTTGGAACGAGGGAAAAGCTTGTGTCTTCATTTGTGCGTTTGTTCCTATTCGAGGAAGCCAAGCTAAGTTAGATCCTCCAGGTTATCATCACGTGGACGAGGCCGCCTCCCCACCTCTCCACCACCCCGAAATGTGCCATGGTTGTTCCCGAGGACCATGAGCAAAAGTATTCGGGACCCAGGTAATGACTAGGTATAGATTTTATGATATAAATACTTCCATGCCCCAGCTCTCGCCATATCCTGGTCCTAAATCATAATATCACTACTTCAAAAGTTGAGTTTTGAGAACGGGTTTCCTCATCTTTTTCCCAGTCCTTGACAGGCTCGGCCGGAAACTACGCAGCCACCGTCTATCCCTGCGAAAGGACATGTCCACACCTCAACAGAGGACGGTTACGGCCTCCCCCGAGCTGCTCTGTGCAGGCGACGAGGAAGACAATGCGGGGGAGACAGGGACACGGGCCGGGGGCCCTGGGTGCGGAAATACGTGGATGGAAGGGAACCCACGGCCTCCAGCCTCGGCTTCTGGTTCACCTAAGCAGCACTGAAGAGCGGCAGAGCCAGAGCTTGCCCGGCACCAGCCCCAGGCCCGGTGACCACGACCACCCGTGAGCCTCCTGCCCGGGTCCGCCCTGGAATTAACCAACCGCCCATCACAGAATTTGGCGAGAAGGTGGCTGGCAGATTTGACTTCAGTGTCTCCCAAGAGGACCTCGTCCTTCTGGTAATCTTTTTCTTTTTCCTCTTTGCCATAAAAACGTCGCAACATTTACATAAGTAGGAGACATCTGCTGCTTTGGCCGGTCCTGCGCCCATCCCTCCTCCTCCGGAGGCTGTCCTCGTCCTCGCTCTCGGTTGCCGTGATTTGGAGAGGAATGGACACCGCCCATCTGTGTTCGCCATTGCCGCTGGCCCAGGGGAAGGAGCCAGGTCCGACCGGCAGTTTGTTTCAAGCCTGCGAGCTCAGTGACAGATTTAGGGGCCTGTGACCCGAAGTGGGCCAACGTGAGTCAGCGTCTGGCACTCAGCTGGGAACAGAGAGGAAGAGACTTTCTCCTCACCACGGCTGGGAGTTGGGAAGCGGAGGGGAGGAGTCATCCTGAGGCCGCCCGGGGCCCTGCCTGGCTGAGACAGAGGGACCAGATCCACCTCGGCCTCGCCGGAATGCCTAGATCCAGCTGGGCCTGAAGGCTGATCTTCGAGGCTTCTCAGCTGTGAGCTGATAAACCGACACTTTCCTTAAATTCCCTTGGTCTGGTTTTCTATACACATAATAAACAAACTTGAAAGACACAGCCTGGATGCTATGCTAGCAAAAGGCTCGGAAATGTGCAGGCAATCAGTTCCCTTAGCAACTGCAAAGGAGTGACGTTAGAGAAGATGAAACCCAGAGAAGAAGGTGACCCAGCAGGCGCGGCCCTCTTGGGGGCCATCCGTGCACTCGGTCAGGGCTGGGGAAACAGACAAGGACAGACAGCACTCATCAAGCCACAGGAACTTAGCCAAGGCACCCAGAAACATCGGCCTGGTGAAACACAGAGGAGCCGGGTCCCAGCTGTCCCTAGCGTCTCCTGGTGGGGCTGGGGGGACAGCAGTGGTGTCTGCGGGAGCACATGCACCCCATGGACGACGTCACAGTCAGAACTCCAGACTGTGGGACGCAGCCTTCCGCCGGCCCTTCAGAGACAGTCTGCTGAGATAAAGAAGCTCGGCCTAACTCTTCCCCACTCCGACGCTGAAGGACCAGCCCTCAACCTCAACAGCGTGAGCAAAAACGTCCCGGCACGTCCCCTGCCCACCACCACCACCCTCTGTCCGCCCAGCGAGCGGCAGGCAGAGCTTCACTGCTGAGCCACTGCTCGGCCAGACGGCCGGGTGGACGAGATGCAGCCTGGTCCTCATAAACCCTGGCTGGAAATGCTGCGGAGGTCCGTGGAACAGCAGCGCTGTGTACTCCCATTTAGCTGCGGCTCAGCTGAAAGGTTTCTGGGGGCTCCTGAGAGGCGGAGAGGGCCAGCTGACTGAAGCGGAGACCACAGCACGGCTATGGACGTGCAAGTGCGTGTGCATGCGCGTGTGCGTGTGTCCTGCTTTAGATCTGAAACGCCCCAAAGCTCACGTGTTTGTTAGGTGATTGGGTCTCGGGGTGCTAAATCCACTGCTGGGCTCCCAAGGCTGAGCTGCCATTAGGGGGCGGAGCCTGCTTGGAGGGGGCCCCTGGGGGCGTGACCCAGAAAAGCGCGCTCTCCTCCCTGCATCCTCCCTTGTCTTTCCCTTCCCGGCTGCTGGGGTTGCACAGCTGTCCTCTTCCATGCTCTCCCACCATGCATTTCTGCCATGGAGTCAGCTGACCTCGGACTGAGCCCACTGGAAACTCAGCCAGGGAAACCTGTGCTCCCTTAGCTTGTGGGTGCTGGGTGTTGTGTCTCCGTGACAGGGAGATGACTATGACAATATACGGCCTCATGTTTTGGCCAGCAAAGATCTTGGCTTTGGAAAGGACTTATTGTGGTTTTAGACTATTAGATCAATGTTATCAGATACATTAATCATGTCCCCTGATAAATACCACAGTCAAGTCGCTAAAGGAAAAATACAGATCTTACTAATTCCATTGACAAAGCTACTTCTGACACATACTTTGGCCAATCTCCACAGTTATAATTTTTATGAAAGGCAATGAATAGCCATAGGAGCTTGCTTCCTTCCTTTTTTTTTTTGGTACTGAGAATCCAACTCAGGACCTTGTGCTTGCCAGGCAGGCACTGTGCCACTGAGCTGTATCCCTGGCCTTCATTTCAATTTTTTAAATGATATAAATGGATAAAATATTGTGGGATAGCTTAAGAGTGTGATTATTATACTTAATATTTTTAAAACCTAACAAATACTGCTAAATGTCAAACTTTCTA